>CM026220.1:15884911-15975828 GCA_014839995.1 Xenentodon cancila | reverse complement strand
TAGTATTGTCAGGTGGAGGAGTTGTCAGTGGTATTCCCAGAAAGCTGCATTGACACAGCAAAGGTGAACGAGAGTTAATCCTGGAGTGATGTTTCCTGGATGGGGCAGTTCAGGACACAGAAGGACTGAACAGTGATGCCATGGTGGTCGTGTTTCTGTCAAACTATCGTCTTCTAACTTTTCACATGTCACATCTGGTCCAGATGGTTTGATGTCTCGTCACAGGGATGCAACATGAGGGAAGCTTGTTGGTTCCTGGTTTGCAGTCAGCTCGTCTGTCTACATCATCAGCTGCTGCAGACTAGATCGTATCACACCTGGACCCCACAGTGGTCATTGGTGTCCATTTATGTGCTCATGTGGTCTGGAGGCCTGATTCTGGAGGTGAGGTTTCTGGTGGAGGCCAGAAGGAGGAGTAGGAGGAGCATTTACTCTTTAGTGGAGACAGAACTGATGTAGAAAAGGACAAAAATAAAAACACCAAAAATAAAACCAGAACAGCTAAATTCATCTGCAAGTGGTGAACGTTGGGGTCCAAACAGAATCACTGCAGTTCACAGCTGAATGTCTTCAGCCAGTCGACACTTTAGGTCGTAGAAACAACTGAAGTCTTGTGTAAGTTTATGAAATGTTAGTTTGTATCTCAGTGAGTTCATTAAATATTGACGTGTGTGAGTTGGTGACGATCTGTGGTCGACACTTACAGAGGATCTCAGAGCAGCTGTCAGCACAAGTTTGGTTAAGTTTGGATCAAATATTTGATCTGTGATCAAACATCTTTACAGATGTCCCAAAAAGCATCTCTCTTGAAATAAAGACAATCCTACCAGTATGTTAAAAGTTGATTTGCACCAGTCTAAACTACATTTACAGTTTTTATCATTAAAATCTGGATGTCATAAGTTTCAGAGTCAGAATGTGAACACATAACTCAAATATTCATCAGTGTGAATAATAACAGTTTTTACTCTGCAGAACTTTACTGCAGATACCCAGAATTTAACTTCATCACATCAAGAATATAATAGTGGTGTCCTCCTTCATTTGTTGTAAGAAAATGAGTTTAGTTCTGCTTTGATTTGGATCCCTCCATCATTAATTTTCAAGTTCAAGTTCAAAATCAAGTCAGCTTTATTGTCAAGTGTGCTATATACGCATGGAATACAACGCATTTGAAATTACAGTCCTCTCAACCCACAGTGTAAAATAATATAATATAATACCCGTAAAGTGACAACCCATAAAGTGCTAATAGTGCAAAGAAAGGTTTAAGATAAAGTGCAGGTGTAAGGTTCAGTCCAAGTTCGTAGCAGCAGGGGGATTGGGTAGGACTGGGAGGGAGTTGAGTTTCCTGACTGCCCAGTGGAGGAAACTGTCCTTGAGCCTGCTGGTTCTGGCCCGAAGACTCCGCACATGCTGAAAGCACTTTAAGTGGAACAAATAAACGGGATCCTCATCATCATCATGAAGATGCATTCAATCAGGACACGCAAAACTCTACACTTCTACCAACTAACTCAGCTCTTCATGATATTTATTTATTATTATCCCAATATTACATCACCGTGTTTTCATGGTGACACAAGATACAGCAGGACACTCTCCAAAGAACTGTAGATGACCAAGATGCTGGACTAAGAGACAGAAAACGGAGAGTACAGGAGCTTAATGTCAGTGTGTATAGATGATGATAGTATCTTGCTTCCCACTAACCACAGAGGGACTTGAACCCTCAATCTTCTGATCCGAAGTCAGACGCCTTGTCCATTAGGCCATATGGTCAACACATGAGGGTTCTTTTGACCAGTCACGAAGACACCAGACAGGCAACTAAAACCATGTAAAAAGCAAAGTCCTGGAGTAACTTTAACTGATTCTTCCTCTCAAACAGGAGGTGCTCCTCAGTTCTTTAAACTTAGGTAAACGTAGGTTTTTCTATCCTTAAAGTCTTTCTGTCTGACAAAAGACAGTCTTCAGATTTTCAGTATAAGTTGTAAAAATGTGGTAAAAACTGGGCTAAACAGAAAATCTAACATAGAAAGTCTAAAACTGGATAAAAAAGATCAAAAAGCTCTAAAAACTTAAGACTTTAAGTTAAGGATGCAACTCCAGCTGTGTTCATTCAACTGGTTCTTCAGTCCTTCTACAACTGGACCTTAATGCAACGTCTGATTTCATCTTCTGCTTCAAACTGGGACATTTTCTTTTTTTTTTTGTTTCTCCCCAACTCAACATTGTTAAATCATTTACACGGAGTAATTAATAATTATAATATTGTGAGGTTCAGGATTCATGAGTCAGGAATCATTGACATGCACTGAAAGTCTGCAGGTTTCCATTTTCCTGGTGGTTGAGGTGGAGAAACCACCAGGATGGAGACGAGGTGACTGAGAGGTGAAGTTGATGGACTGCTGATCCATTGTGTTCTGCAGGCATGTGTTTTTAAGTTTTTAAAGTCACAACAATGACTTAGTGATTCTGAAGGATCTTCTAAAGCTGATCCTTCTTGGACATCTATGTCCCACTAGACTTCCTAGTTAAATAACCAACAATTGGATGTATTGTCCACATGTGAATGTACAGAGTTGTGTCTTTGTCAGGTGGAACTTGCTCTAATTCTTCAACAATCTCCTGGACAATTGTGTTCTTTTTCCCATCCATCCATCCATTATCAATACCCGCTTTATCCGTTTCCGGGTCACGGGGGTCTGTCGGAGCCTATCCCGACGCATATCAGGCGAAAGGCAGGGGTACACCCTGGACAGGTCGCCAGTCTATCCAGGGCCACATAGAAGACAAACAACCAATCACACTCACATTCACACCTAGGGAGAATTTAGAAGGATCAATTAACCTACCCTGCATGTTTTTGGACTGTGGGAGGAAGCCGGAGTACCCGGAGAGAACCCACGCAAGCACGGGGAGAACATGCAAACTCCACACAGAAAGACCCACCGGGCCAGGAATTGAACCGGGAACCTTGTGTTCTTTTTCTCATACCTGTATTCCAACACTCTGAAAATGTCATCAGAAGTTTTGTAAGATGAGAGTTTAAGGTCTTTAACAATCCTTTCATCCACACTGGGTAGAAGCTGAATCTTTTTAACCTCCGGTGAGCCTGTTGGTTCACCCTGTTTTTAAAGACTTTGCAAATCTGCCTTCCAGCAGTGGAAGTCTCTCCTGCAGCCTCTAAATGTAAGAAGTTGAGTTGGCTTCAGCTTCACAACTGGTGCTGCGTGCTCTGTTATTTGTGGTTTCACATCAGTAGCCTGTGTTTCTCCATTAATTCTCCGTACTCGAACTCAGCCTTCTTCATCTCAAGGTCAACAAAAGTTTCTCTTATGTCCTTGCTTTCTTTTTGGAAGGAAGCTCCTTCTGATGATGAGATCCGTGACTCCCAGGCAGAGAGTGCTTTGATGAACTTCTCCACAGTGGTGAGGTGAACTTCATGGACTTCACAGTTAATACTCTCTACAGGTATTGAGTATGCATATTTGCAGGCTTTTTCTGATTCTTCAAAAGCAGCTTCCAGCACATCTCGTCCATACCTGGTCCAGACGTTAGTTTGAACAATCGATTTAACCTCATCAAACCTTTGTTCGCAGTCATTCGTGACCTTCTTGAGGTTTGCATCTTGCTCTTCATCAAGCACAGGCTGTTTACCATCATCTTCTGTTTGAGCTTCAACCTCCGCCTCTAGTCCAGCTCTGTAGTCATCATTGGCTTTAATGACTCTCCGTGAGTCAGCAGAGAACTTTGCAAACTCTTCTCTGACATCTGACTCAGTTAAACTACTTGCTTTGCTGATAAGGTAATTAGCCTGTTTAGTAAAACAGCGTCTGTCTGCTGTTCTTTAGCTGTTCCAGTGACTTGCCAAGAGCTTCAACTGTCATTTTGGTCCATGAAATTTGTTAACTGAATTTGCCGGACGTCTTTCAAACAACAGGATTTAACTGGCACAGCAATGTTTCTTTTGAGTTTTCTCAGATGAACCATAAAGAGTTGAACATGGAGAATGAGGGCATCGATCCCTCTACCATTTGAGCTAATTCCCCTGAGTTACAGCTGTTTGAAGCAACTTGATGCTCTGCAAACATGTCTCCTGACAGACTCACAAACAAATAGAACTAAAATACAACCAGTAAAATTGATCAGTTTAATCAGAGTTTGTGATACGAAGTAAGACGACACACAACACAAGTAGAGACAGGAAACAAGCAAACGGACAAAATGCTGCAGTCATCCCTGACTGGGAAATGAACTCTGGCAGTGGTGGTGAAAGCATCAATTCCTAACCACTAGACTATCAGGGACACAAGCTTCGGTTTTTATTCAACTGGCCTGAGATATTGTCCATTATACTAACGAGGACCTCTGTGTTTTTTTTTTAGGATGGATCCTCATTGATCTTTGGATCTTGTATCCGTCTTTGTCA
The DNA here is from genome assembly GCA_014839995.1 of Xenentodon cancila. Lineage (NCBI taxonomy): Eukaryota > Metazoa > Chordata > Actinopteri > Beloniformes > Belonidae > Xenentodon > Xenentodon cancila. The sequence goes on along the minus strand of CM026220.1, from coordinate 15,971,393 downwards.
AAGTTAATCCTTCATTGCAATTATTGATACCAACATGTTTAATTTTTTTGTGTATAAAATAAATAGTACATTTTTAACCAGTTTAAGCAATAAAACTTTAGAATTTAACAAATTAATTTAAGTAATAACACATGTGAATGAATTAGTTAGAATCTAAAACACTTATTTCAGTGATTACATATATAAACAAAGTAGTTAGAATATAAATAATTTATTTCAGAAGTTACATGTGTAAAAAATAGAATTTACATTCACGTTAATTAAAATTTTAACAGCAGAGGGTGGTGTTGCTACATTTGGGAACATGCTCATATCATCATCATCATCATCATCATCATCGTCATCATCAAATCAACAGTAGATCTGATGAATATTGTTATAAATACTAACTCCATCATGTAGCCTTGGAATGTCAATTAAAGACATGTGATGTAATTGATGATGTCACACAGAAGAATGTTCTAAATTGCAATCATCAAAGTGAAGATCTGTTATTGTTGTTATTATTAACACCAGAACACCAGATACAAAACTGTTTAACAAAGACAGGTCCAGTGGTCAGGATTTGATGTTTTCACCACCACGGTCCAGGTTTAGTTCCTGGTCAGGGAAGGAACGTTATCTGTCTGTTCTTCAATCCTGAATCTCTTTCTCTGATTGTTGAAGCTGAGTTTTGGCTGCTTTACCTCTCTGTTCAGTGTGATTTTGTTCTTTAAATAAAGTTGAGATCTGGGTTTGATTCCCAGATGTCTCCCAGAGCTGTATCTGCCCTTTTCTCCTGGAAGTGGTGCTAAATATAGTCTTTTTAGAAAACCGTCTGCGTTTCTGTCTCCAAACAACAGTTTTGTTGATTAAATCAGGGGGTTTGTCACAGCTGTAAGTGTGTCTATGTTTCACCTGGAAGAGTCAGAGACCCTTTTAAAGTGATGCTCCCACATCCACAGAGACCAGAAAGGACTTTGCACATAAGTTGGCTGCATGTGTGTTAAAGTCATTGACAGAAGTGGGATTTGAAGCCCCGCCTCCATCGGGAGACCAGAATCCTCAGTGAAAATGAAGGAAACAGTCGGTCCTGGAGTCTGGCGCCTTCCACCACATTCTCAATGACACAGCATGACAATCGTGGTTTCTGAAGACAAGTCTAAAGGTTGTTTCACCAGATCAAAGGATAGTTTTGCTGTTGCGAAATTGATAGAGTTAAACTTTAACACACTCTTTATTTTATCTCATCAATATTTTGCGCACTGCATACTGCTTGTCTTATAAGATGATTGTACATGTCAGAATATATCTTGTACTTCTTGCTTATCTTCATGTGATTTGGGACCTCCTAATTTTCAATAAAAACAAAAAAAGCAGGACAGAAGAGGGGGGGTGTTGACAGAGACGAGAGCAGCGGAGGTGTGGCTGAGTTCTCTGTCCGTCCTCCGTGATGATGAATGAAAACTGACTCACTTTGTCTTTCTTCCTTATTGTGTATTTAATAAATGTTTAGGTCATTTAAAAGTGACAGGAGGCCATGAATGTCCTGTAAAACACTCACCTGGGTGAATTTTCTCTTTTCTTATTCAGTCTGGTATTTATCCAATCCCATATTCGAAAACTGTCCACAACTTTGTCATTTCTGTTCATTTATCTGTCCTTTAACATATTAACATGTTAACAAACTGTTAAAAAAATGATTAATGATGTTTTGACAGTATGTTTTATTGTTGGCCATATATGATCAATATGGAAAATAAATAACCAAATCAATTATTTGACCTCTCTTCTGTGCAGGCAGTGCTCAGCCACCTACAACTTCTGCAGATTCTTCTCTTTGTCAGTAAGAGGGAATAGACCTGTTATATTTTCTTGTTCTTTTGATCTGTCAAAAATCTCCCTTTTTTCAGCATAATGTTTTTGTAAGGAAGAGGAGGAGGAAGATGAAGAGGGTTAGTAGTGCTGCTGATAAGCTTTGATTAATTGTTGCTGTCCAGTGCTGAAATGCTGGACACTCACACACTCATATTTGACAGCAGGACATGGTTATTGGAGAATCTGCCTCTACACTGCAACATCCCTCCAGATTGAATCAAGATCAGCTCATCTTGTATATTATTATACGGCAGTGCTGAACTAATCTATATTTCTTGGAAGACACTTTATTGGTTGAGTAGAAACAGAGGTCTGACCTGCGTGACCTCTGCTGGTGGACAAACATGGAATCACAAGTGCAGGTTTACATAACTTCACCTACCTTTTACCAGGTGAAATATAAGATGGTGATCCTGTGTGATTTTACCAGTGAAGAACTTGTTTAAATAAATGGAAAGGAAATAACATAGATTATTTCTTTAGTTTAACCACTTATAGGCGGGGCAAAGCCATGTCAGTTGTTTCTTGTTCACAGCCACTTATTTGCAACACTTCCTTAACTGATATATCAGATCTACAAACAATAACCATTGTTGACAGGATTTGAACCTGAGCAGGTTTTTCCCAATGGATATTGAGTCCATCGTCTTAACCACTCGGCCACAACAACTTTGTCCTAGACAGCTTTTTTATGATTTCACTGATAACATCATGAAGTGTGAATGTGCTAAATAGCAATCATCAAGGTGAAGATCTGTTATTATCAACATTAATGATGTTATCTGTCATCCAGGAACCATTGAACAAAACAGCTGGTCTCCCCGTCGGGGAATTGAACCCCGGTTTTCTGAGTGACGGCAGAGATACTGTCCACTATACTAACGAGGATTTTGGCTTACTATTTGATCAAGAGAGCTGCTCTATCTTCTGACTCCACCTGTATCTTTTATTGTTGCCCATATATGATAAATATCCAAAATACATCATAATTATTAAATAAATTATAATGTTTTTGTAAGGAAGAGGAGAAGGAAGATGAAGAGGGTTAGTAGTGCTGCTGATAAGCTTGTATTGATGGTTGCTGTCCAGTGCTGAAATGCTGGACACTCCAACACTCATATTTAACACTGGGATGGTCAGAGGGTGAGACTGCAGGTCAGTGGATCATGGTGGTGTTCTTTATGACATCATCAATGCCATCTTGTGTCTTGGTGACATTCTAAGTCTACATAATAGAGTTTGTTTTTACAAGGCTTTGTATCTGATTCATGTAATTGGTTTGCTGACATTAAGTGCATGTTCCCAAATGTTCCTAAATGAGTCCCAGACAAAACAAACAAAACGGGAACAAAACACAAACCAGCCGCACATTGGGCCGTCAGATCTGGGCTGCTCTTCTAACCTAAATACCAACTATCTAACCTACATATGGGTTTACTGCATTCATCCATTTTACTGATGTTTATTTTGTGTTTTACTACAATCAGTCATCCTGGTCAAACCACAATAAGTCCTGGGGCTCATCTGGGAATTGATCCCGGCACCTCTCACACCCAAAGCTAAAAGCAAACTATTAGACCAACGAGCCACAAGACACCGTTGAAAAGTAAAAAATGTTTTTCTAAAAAAAAAAAAGGGTAAAAAGAAAACCGCTCATCTAGAAATCCTCGTTACGCTCCCGTTTCACATCCTGTGTGACTCAAACTGAAGTTCCTTCTGGACTCCACCCAGACAGGTGAAGGACCACATGTGACTAAACACGTCATGACCGGTCAGATCAGACAGCCAAGGGAACGTTTGTATACAAGTCTGGAGTTGTGCTCAAACTCAACATTTACATGTTAACTGGTCTTTTAATGACCAGTTACCCAAAGTGAGCATCAGGTAACATGAGTTATTATGGGATGTTTCCATGAGCTGTGCTGAGCTGATACAGGGAGTCTGTGGTGACTGAGTGAAGGTGATTGTTGATGAAAAGAATTTTTAAATGTAGAAGGAAGCTGATCATTCCAGTTTTCACAGATGAACCATAAAGAGTTGAACATGGAGAATGAGGGTATCAATCCCTCTACCTCTCACATGCAAAGCGAGCGCTCTCCCATTTGAGCTCATTCCCCTCATATTTGAAGTAACTTGATGCTCTGCATGCAGGTTTCCTGTATTTTGAAAAGTCTTTGTCTGTGGTTGAACTTACAGATTTGAAAACATACAAAACAAATAGTACTATGTATATATATATATATATATATATATATATATATATATATATATATATATATATATATATATATTTTTTTTTTTTTTTTTTTTTTTTTTTTTTCATGATCACCTCTGCTTTTAACCCATCAACTAGTTTCACTAGTGAGCAGTGGGGCTGCTAGAACCAGCGCCCGGGGAGCAATTGGGAGTTAAGGGCCCCCAGTTATTTACCATTATCACGTTCTACACCATAGACGAGGACCAGATCAAGAGTATGATTAAGACAATGCGTCGGCTCGTTAACTTTTTGTAAAATCCCCATCAAATATCCCCTGGGCTGATTGCAGCTCAGTGGTTCCTCTCTGATGTCACCGTTTGTCACATGTGCAGCAAACTAACTGCAGCTGACACCAACTGAATGATCTCAGCTGAACTGAGCTGCAGAGAAACAACATGCTGGTGTTCACTGGGAAGCTTTGACGGGAAACAGACGGAAAAACAACATGTGGATCCTGGAATAACGGCAGCCTCCATCATAAACGAAACGGAAGAGGAAGAAGTTTCCAAGGAATCATTCAGAACCGTTTGACAAACATTTGATTGATGTGTTCTGATGAAAACAGAGACAGACATGTAGAGACTGAACTATGTGTCCAACAGAGACAGATTCTCTGACAGGAGGAGACTCCTGATACTAAACTGAACACAGAGACACTGAAGAACCAGACCAGAACCCGAACCCAGGATAAAGAGGTTCAGTGAATGTGGTGTTGAAGGTGTGGAGGTGGATCAGTCTGTCAGACAAGACGCTGTAGAAGGACAGAGTTCCAGCAGGAACGTCCACATACACGGCTACTCTGTCAGAGACTGAGGAAGAGGAGGATGAAGATATTCTTCTGTTATTGTAACAGGCGGTGTACCGACCATCATCAGAAAAGTACATACTCCAGGAATGATTGTTCCGTCCAAACAAACAGTCATTGGAGGTTCGTTTCCTTCTGATTCTTCTGTAACTCACTGATATGGAAACATCTCCGCTCCTCTGGACCTCCCAGTAACAGCGACCAGTCAGAACTTCTCTACACAGCAGCTGACAGACATCAAATCTGTCTGCATGATCAGGATACAACTGATCCTCCTCCACATACGTCATCTTCCTGTTGTTGTCATACAGTTCGATGTGTTTGTAGACTGTGTTTGTGTCGATGGAGAGTTGACAGGAATCTGATGGAGAGAACAAACACCACCCAGCTGCAGTTATTATTGATCTGTCATTGATCATCGATGGACTCATGAATGAGTGATGTGACAGTGTGAAGATGGTTGAATGTGTGAATGAAATCAAAACACACTTACACTTCCTCAGACCTCGTCTCAACCATCGTCGTCCAGCAGGCTCCACCCTGAAAGGAGGAGGGGGGTCAGACCAGCACAGTCTCTCTCAGCAAACATGGACATTTCATGGCTCTCACACACACATTGTTCTACACTGATGAAGGAACCGTCCCACACTCGGACCCATGCATCTCTAAAGTCCTGTCTTGTGGTCGTCACGTTCCAGCACAGTTTGAACCGGTTCTTTTCATTTGGTTTCATCTGTGTTGAACCAGGAGGAGGAGGAGACCACGTCATGGATGAGTGAAGGTGCAGCAGCTGTGTCCATACCTGAGAGTGTCCAGTCTCCAGCATGGATCCTCCAGTCCAGCAGACTGAAGCTTCACTGCTGACTCTCCTGGATGGTTGTAGCTCAGGTCCAGCTCTCTCAGATGGGAGGGGTTGGCGCTCAGAGCTGAGACCAGAGAAGCACAGCCGGCCGACGTGAGACGACAGCCTGACAGCCTACAGACACACAACACAACACACATGCAGAAACTCTGAGAGAACTGCTCAGAAACTGAAGCTGACTCTGTCCCCGTGTTCACCTGATGGTGGCGCTGAAGGACCAGTCAGAGGATCAGCAGAAACACTGGAATTCACCCCAATCAGACAAATGTTGTTGGGACGTTTCAGTCTGAACTAAACTGGTGGATGAACATCAACATACAGAGAGTCCCACTGCTGCTGAGGACGACAGCATCCAGACATGGAGAGAGACGTGTGAAGAACATCATGTGACCTGGACATGTGACATCACACTCCATGGTTGACGTGTCTGTCCTCAACACTTTAGTTAGTTTTATGGTCAGATAAGTCAGCTGTGGTTAAAGGTCACGTTAATGAGGTTCATTTCAGGAAAATAAACAATTTACTTTGGGACAATTAGCTCAACCAACCAACGTTTGTGTTTCCAGGGACGTCGTTTGGTCTGAAATGTTAATGAAAATCAGGAGGGGTGGTTGCCTAGTGGTTACAGTGGTGGACTTGGGCGTGGAGGACCCAGGTTCAATCCCTGGGCTGCCCACAATGGTAAATCACTGGGGGCCCTTGAGCAAGGCCCTTAACTCCCAATTGCTTCCCGGGGCGCTGCCCTGCTAGCAGCCCCACTGCTCACTATTGAAACTAGTTGATGGGTTAAAAACAGAGACTAATTTCAGTGTGCACAATGTCCACACTGACAAGAAAGGGAAGAAAAAAAAAAAAATAATTTCCATGTTTTGGTTCTAGTGGTGATGCTGAACGCTCCGTCGATGCGTCATCATCAACTTCATTCTGGACCATCTTCCAGAGAAAGTCCACGTTCATCCAGATCCTGGTTTTCTCTTCTACCTTTCACTCAGCTGCACCACAGCAGTCCACCGAGACCTCATGGATGATGTCACATCATCGCTGCTGGTTTCAACTCCACCATAGCAAACATTGAATCAATCAATTGTTCTCATGATGTTGATTTCTGTCACTTGTGTTGACTCTGAATAAAAGTTCAGCTCGTTCACTGACTTGTTACCATTCAATCATCAGAAATGGATCAATGACAGAATCTGAATCAGTCCAGAACCTTGTTGACGTCCAGACAGACTGAGTCCTGGTTAGAAGAAGAGACACTTCTGCTGCTGAGGTTGGTCACCATTGGACACTTATTTGTGCTCCAGTTGGATCATTTTAGGGAAACTAATTCAATATTAAATAGGAAACATTTCAAACTCTAACATAAAAGTCTTATTTGAGAACTTTTATTGGTAAAGAAAAGATTAGATTAGAAATGAGAGTTTAGAGATGTTCACATGTGGACAAACTTGTTGATGTTCTTCAGTTAAAGAAAGAATAAAAACACCAACAATCACTGAAATAACTTGAAACTGACGAAAGTACAAATGGAAATGTATTTGGACTTGGTGGAGCCCTTCTCCTCATCATCACCAACACAGTTGTGACGACTGTCTGCAGGTTTCAACCCGATCTCAACCCAGTCACAATTATTACAATTCTCTCTCCAACAATCCTTCAACATCAACCACAGTTATAACGTTCAGCAGTTCAACACTTGGGGATTCTGACCTGAGAGACTCCAGTTTACAGTGTGGACTCTCCAGTCCAGGACACAGCTTCTTCAGTCCTGAATCCTGCAGGTGGTTGTTGCTCAGGTCCAGTTCTGTCAGTCTGGAGGACTGAGAGCTGAGAACTGAGGACAGACCTGCACAGACCTCCTCTGAGAGGTTACAGCCACTCAACCTGCAGAGGAGAGAAGAGGGAAATAATGAGGTTATTTAAAAGTTGATTATGTAATTTAACAACAATAAAAAATAAGAGATTTTCATGAACAATAATAACTTAATTTCGCTGCACTAAAAAGCAGTGAAGACCAAAGTGAAGAAGTCCTGTCCTTCTCACATGGGTCTCTACTTCATCGGCGGTTTGCTGGATGATTTGGTCGACAACATCCATAAAAACCAGAGGTCAAAGTTTAAAGTCATCCATCATGATGACGAATCCCGAACGGAGCTGGACAACAGCTGTGTCTTCCAGAGCGCCGACACATGGTCACCAGTGGAGGTGCCATCAGCCACTGCTGATCCAGATGTGGGTCCCCTTAACCTTTGGGACGCCCCATCAGAGAGACAGAATGCAGCTGCGGGCGGTCCCAGGTTCCCTGCTCATCATCACAAGCCTCACCAGCAACAGCCAGCATCCTGCCCACATCGTCATGTCACAGCTGGGTGAGGCCGGCAACAGGAGCCATCCGTCATCCTTCACATCGCTGTGGAGACCCCAGAAAGTCTGCAGAGCCCCAGAGAAGTTTGGTAACTGGGTCTCCTCCAAGGACTGATGAGAGTTCGCTGAGTTAAAGAAAACAAACTTCCCAGGATCTGAATGGAAAAGTTCCAGGAAAATGCACAGACCTACTTGAATGTGGTGTATAGTTTGGACACTGTGGCTGCATGTTGTTATTTTATATCCTTTGTACTTAAATGTAAGTGAAAGTTTCAGTGAGACCGGGGAGAAGCATTAATGAGTCCACACGTGCAGAAATGTTTTCCTCCCACAGGACAGCAAACATCCTAATTTGAGTAAATGAACCCACAAAGTTTCCTGGATTTCAACAAGTGTTTGTCTCTGCTGAGTGAAAATGGGGTGTGTTTGTGATCGTGACGTAGTGACTTTGTTCAGTTTTGGTTATAAGTGTGTAGTTGATGTAGGAGGTCTGAGATGTTAGTGAGCGGTGTAGTGTGAGACGTCAGATGGATGTGCCGAAGGGGAAAAGAAAAGAAGGCGGGAGTTCTGTGGTTGAGCGGGAAGAGTCTACGAGCTCCTGTCTGGTTTTGGTTTAGTTGTTTCTCATGATGATGATGATGATGATGATGTGCATAATCTCTGCAGTGCTGAATAAACTGGTGCTCTCAAATGCAGACCAAGTCCCGCTTTGGTTTACGTGTTGTTGCCACGGCGACTCAACACTGGCGATAGGGGCTGGCGGTCCTTGGGGGTCCCCTTACTAAGGTTGGGGAATCTGTCAGCTGGTGACACTAACTATTCATAAAAAAAACATCAGAAATGCAACTGATTCTCCAAACAGAACATGGTGACTGATGTGTAATGCAGGTCAGACATGAACCCTCACATGAACTTCAGAGTTAACCACAGTTGTAACGGTCAGCAGTTCAACACTTGAGGGATTCTGACCTGAGAGACTCCAGTTTACAGTGTGGACTCTTCAGTCCAGGACACAGCTTCTCCAGTCCTGAATCCTGCAGGTGGTTGTTACTCAGGTCCAGTTCTGTCAGACTGGAGGACTGAGAGCTGAGAACTGAGGACAGATCTGCACAGACCTCCTCTGAGAGGTTACAGCCACTCAACCTTCAGAGGAGAGAAAAAAAAATATTTTTGTCATTTAAACTTTGATTTTGTCATTAAATAAATAATTATTTGATTTGAATAAATACTGATAAATTGAACTTGTTGGTCCGACTAGTCCTGTAAAACCATCAGAACCCAACTGGTTCTCCAACAGAACGCGGTGACTGATGTCTAATGCAGGTCAGACATGAACCCTCACATGTACTTCACACTAACACACTTTAACATCCTAAAACATCCCTGTTCAAAGGTCTGCTGAGTTACAGGTGAACTAACCAATCAGATCGCTGCACCGCCAGCAGCTCAGAGCTGTTCGTTACAGTTCACGTCTACATGAGTGTTTTTACATTTATGAATAAAAACTGCTGTCAATATTAGTGCATCAACAATCAACTCTTTATTATACACCAACATGATATTATTTATATAGCTGGTAAAATGTGAAATGTTTGTATTCACACTTGTTTGTCTTTCCTGAGGACTGTTGCTGGCTGTTTCCGTGGTGATGGACAGTCTTTGGAGTTACACGTCTGTGTGTTTGACCTAAGCTGAGTCTGCAGTTGAGTGGATTCAAATGAAGAAGCTGCTCTCAGTAGATAAGTCCCTGCTGAGGTTCCTGTGGTGGGATCTGCAGACCCATCGTCCTCCTGAAGGACATCAGTGGCAGGTACTTCCCTTTGACCCGACCTGCAGTCCCTGCTGGGTGACCTATGACCTGCAGAGACATGTGCTGGACAGCCTCCAGCCTGGAGATGAGGTACCTGAAGTGGTGACGAAGTCCTTCTATGCAGATAAATGTCTACACAGTCAAACTTCAGCAGCAGCTACAACCGTAACAGACCAGCTGAACACCATGTAGCCACTGGAGGCTTTGAGTTACGGCAGCGAGAGAGTAACGAGCCCCACGTCATAAGTCACCTCCCCTCAGAACCAGGATCCACCGGCTGTGAGCTGTGGCAAAGTCATGCTGAGCAGAATGGACAAGGTTCTGGCTGGGTTTGCAGCGGCACCGTCGCTCAAATACTCTGCACTACCGGCTCAGGACTACAGACTGCAGCGCCGTCATAAGACGCAGCAGCTGCAGAGGTCTGGACAGTCGGTACCATCCCCTTGGATTCAACATCAACCACAGTTATAACGGTCAGCAGTTCAACACTTGAGGGATTCTGACCTGAGAGACTCCAGTTTACAGTGTGGACTCTCCAGTCCAGGACACAGCTTCTCCAGTCCTGAATCCTGCAGGTGGTTGTTACTCAGGTCCAGTTCTGTCAGACTGGAGGACTGAGAGCTGAGAACTGAGGACAGACATGCACAGACCTCCTCTGAGAGGTTACAGACACTCAACCTGCAGAGGAGAGAAAAGAGAAATAATGAGGTTATTTAAAAGTTGATTATGTTATTTAACAACAACAAAAAAAAACAAACTATTAATTATTAATTTCGCTGCACTAAAAAGCAGTGAAGACCAAATTGAAGAAATCCTGTCCTTCTCTCATGGGTCTCTACTTCATCGGGGGTCCCACATCGTCATGCCACAGCTGGGTGAGGCCGGCAACAGGAGCCATCCGTCATCCTTCACATCGCTGTGGAGACCCCAGAAGGTCCACAGAGCCCCAGTGAAGTTTGGAGACTTGGTCTCCTCCAAGGACTGATGAGTTCTTGCTGAGTTAAAGAAAACGAACTTCCCAGTATCTTAATGGAAAAGATCCAGGAAAATGCACAGACCTACTTCAATGTGGTGTTTAGTTTGGACACTGTGGCTGCATGTTGTTATTTGATATCCTTTGTACTTAAATGTCAGTGAAAGTTTCAGTAAGACCGGGGAGAAGCATTAATGAGTCCACACGTGCAGAAATGTTTTCCTCCCACAGGAGAGCAAATGTCCTAATTTGAGTAAATGAACCCACAAAGTTTCCTGGATTTAAACACGTGTTTGTCTCTGCTGAGTGAAAATGGGGTGTGTTTGTAATCGTGACGTAGTGACTTTGTTCAGTTTTGGTTATAAGTGTGTAGTTGATGTAGGAGGTTTGAGACGTTAGTGAGCGGTGTAGTGTGAGATGTCAGATGGGTGTGCCGAGGGGGAAAAGAAAAGAAGGCAGGAATTCTGTGGTTGAGCGCGAAAAGTCTCCAAGCTCCTGTCTGGTTTTGGTTTAGTTGTTTCCCTCGATGGAAGAGTTGGACACTGATGAGATCAGCTGTACATCATCCCTGCAGTGATGAATAAACTGCTGCTCTTAAATGCAGACCAAGTCCTGCTTTGGTTTACGTGTTGTTGCCATGGCGACTCAACACAGGCTACAGGGGCTGGCAGTTCTTGGGGGTCCCCTTACTAAGGTTTGAGAATCTGTCAGCTGGTGACACTAACTAGTCATCTAAAACCATCAGAAACCCAACTGATTCTCCAACAGAACGCGATGACTGATGTCTAATGCAGGTCAGACAAGAACTTCACATGAATTTCACACTAACACACTTTAAAATCCTAAAACATCCTTCAACATAAACCACAGTTATAATGGTCAGCAGTTCAACACTTGAGGGATTCTGACCTGAGAGACTCCAGTTTACAGTGTGGACTCTCCAGTCCAGGACACAGCTTCTTCAGTCCTGAATCCTGCAGGTGGTTGTTACTCAGGTCCAGTTCTGTCAGACTGGAGGACTGAGAGCTGAGAACTGAGGAGAGACCTGCACAGACCTCCTCTGAGAGGTTACACTCACTCAACCTGCAGAGGAGAGAAAAGGGAAATATTTATGTCATTTAAACTTTGATTTTGTCATTCAACAAATGAATAAATCAGATCATTTAAATGAATACTGATTAATTCAACTATTGATCATTAAGTATCGCTGCACTACAGTCTTGATCAAAGTGATCGCTACATTCGTCTTCATGTAAAGTTTCCTGAGATGAATTATTGTTGAGAACTGGTCCTACATGAACCTGATCTCAGCTGAACAGTGAACTGAACTGATTTTCTTCATGAACACAACATTTGATTGTAATTAAAACAGATGTGTCTGTGTTTGTCCTCACAGAACTTTCTTGGAGGCTTTGACCACTGGCAGCAGCCTCAGGAGAACCTCCTCTGAAGCAGAGTATTTATTCAGGTCAAACACTTCCAGATCTTCTTCTGATGACAGTAAGATGAAGACCAGAGCTGACCACTGAGCAGGAGACAGTTTATCTGTGAAGAGACGTCCTGACCTCAGGGACTGTTGGACCTCCTCCACCAGAGAACCTTCATTCAGTTCATTCAGACAGTGGAACAGATTGATGCTTTTCTCTGCAGACAGATCCTCACTGATCTTCTTCTTGATGTATCCAACTGTTTCCTGATTGTTCTGTGACCTTCCTTGTTTTGGTTTCAACAGACCTCGTAGGAGAGTCTGGTTGGTCTCCAGCGACAGACCAAGGAGGAAGCGAAGGAACAAGTCCAGGTGTCCGTTTGGACTCTGTAAGGCCTTGTCCACAGCAGTCTGGTGGAGGTGAGTCTCTTCTCTTATTTTAAACCCACTGAAGATGTTTTTTTGTTCCTCCAGCAGGTTGACTCCAGAGTTGATGAAGGTCCGATGGACATGAAGAGCAGCCAGGAACTCCTGAACACTCAGATGGATGAAGCAGAACACCTTGTGCTGGTACAGGTCTTTCTCCTCTTTAAAGATCTGTGTGAAGACTCCTGAGTACACTGAAGCTTCTCTGATATCGATGCCACACTCTCTCAGGTCTGACTCATAGAAGATCAGGTTTCCTTTCTGCAGCTGCTCAAAAGCCAGTTTTCCCAGAGACTCCATCATCTTCCTGCTCTCTGGACTCCAGTGTGGATCTGTCTCGGCTCCACCTTCATTCTTGACCGTCTTCAGTTTGGTCTGGACCACCAGGAAGTGGATGTACATCTCAGTCAGGGTCTTGGGCAGACCTTCTCCCTCTCTGGTTTCCAGGACTGTCTCCAGAACTGTAGCAGTGATCCAGCAGAAGACTGGGATGTGGCACATGATGTGGAGGCTTCGTGATGTCTTGATGTGGGAGATGATCCTGCTGGTCTGCTCCTCATCTCTGAACCTCTTTCTGAAGTACTCCTCCTTCTGTGGGTCGGTGAACTCTCTGACTTCTGTCACCATGGAAACACACTCAGGAGGGATCTGATTGGCTGCTGCAGGTCGTGTGGTGATCCAGAGATGAGCAGAAGGAAGCAGGTTCCCCCTGATGAGGTTTGTCAGCAGCACTTCCACTGAGGTGGACTCTGAAACATCAGTCAGGATCTCATTGTTGTGGAAGTCCAGAGGAAGTCGACACTCATTCAGACCATCAAAGATGAACACAACCTGGAAGTCTTCAAAGCTGCAGATTTCTTTGGTTTCAGTGAAGAAGTGATGAACAAGTTCCACCAAGCTGAACTTTCTCTCTTTCAGCACATTCAGCTCTCTGAAGGTGAATGGAAACATGAACCAGATGTCCTGGTTGGCTCTGCCTTCAGCCCAGTCCAGAGTGAACTTCTGTGTTAAGACAGTTTTCCCGATGCCGGCCACTCCCTTCGTCATCATGGTTCTGATTGGTTCAACTCTTCCAGGTTGGAGTTTCAGGACGTCTTCCTGTCTGATGGTGGTTTCTGCTCTGTCTGGTCTCCTGGATGCAGCTTCAATCTGTCTGACTTCATGTTCATGGTTGACCTCTCCAGTCCCTCCCTCTGTGATGTAAAGCTCTGTGTAGATCTGCCGCAGAAGGGTTGGGTTTCCTGCTTTAACATCCCCCTCAAACACATACTGGTACTTCTCCTTCAGCTTAGACTTCAGTCGCTGTTGACAAACTGCAGCAGAAACATCTGAATACACATGAAAAAAAAAACAATTAGTGTTTTATAAAGTTCACACAACAACTTAATTAACCTAAAGAATCAGGTTTGAACTGACACTGATCAACTAGAACTTTACGATGAGCTGTCCAATACTGACTAGAATCATTTTTACCACCAAAACACCTCTTAACATTCAGGACGTGGACGTGACAAGAACAACTGGGGGTCCTGGAGTTTCTAAGACCAGGATGTTGGCAGTAGAGCCTAGATAGGGTGTGGGTTTGTGGGTTGTTGTGTTCTTGTTGTTGTTGTGGGTCTCTGTGATGTGGAATTTCCAGGTTTAGGATTTGAAAACACCAGAAGATGATCTGATCAATAATCTGTAGAACCATCAAGACAATCTGGAGTTCACCAGGATTCCTGGAAGAGGAAAACCAGGACTAAAATCTTCCAGTTATCTGGTGGTGTTGGTGGGTTAAACATATTTATTGAGGTCCACTGCCTGTAGGGGGTGCTGGTCCCTCACTTCATCTCTCAGAGATTTTAATGTTGTGGTTGATCTGTAAATGTTTTTCATCTCCTGAGGCTTTTTGGGTCATCCAGCAGATTAAATGTTCAGAGAAATCCTCTTACGTCTCTGCAGACGCTCAGCCAGCTCCTCCTGCTTCATTCTCCTCAGGAAGTTCACTGTGATCTTCAAAAATGCCTCTCTGCTCCTCCTCTGTTCTTCATCCTTGTCCTCCAACAGATTCTCCAGGGATTTTGGGTAATCTGCACTCAGAGCCCTTTGGAACTTCTTCAGCTCGTTCTTCACAAACATGACAATGTTGTCCTCCAGCAGCTGGAACAGAAGACCACATGAATGACACAATCAGACTGAAACCATGGAGACGAACATCAGACCCATGTTGGACAGACTGACAGTCCACTGGTCTACAAAGAGCAGCTGGAGATGAACACCAACAGAACAGATGGAGAAGCAGTTGTTGTTCATGTACAGACCAGAAATATGGAGTCCAGCTGTGCTTGATGCTGCTGGACAGATGGACCACTGGGAGGCTCTGAGCTCTGCTGGTCCACTCTGTGGAGGAATCATGAAGAATTAGCTCACATCATGTCTGTCCACACAGAGACAAACACAAGCTGAAGGTCCATGAAGACATGTTTGGATGAGGATAGTCAATCAGAGGACTGGCTGAGGTGGTGAAGGTTTACTGGTGCTGCTGGTCCCACTGAGAACGTACGTGTGACCTCAATGAGAGCTCTGCTGATTCACAGATTTCCAAGATCCAATTCTGCTCCAAGAAAAGTTACAACAACATCTAGAACATGGACAACTGATGGAGACATGAACCAGCTGATTAACTCTGGAGCATCATCAGGATCAGTCCTCTGGAAGGTAAAAACTTCCAGATGTTTCAAACAGAGGAAAAAGCTCATGACAGGAGATGAAGATCTACGAGGACGAAGCTCAAATCACCATCAGGAGATGGAGGACCACAGGGGTCCAGGTCTACATGGATCTACTCAAGAAGAAACATGTGGACATTCCCTAACATGAGGACTGATTTAAATACATTTAATACATTTAAATACATCTCACCTCTCTGAAGAAGACAGTTGGTCTCCTTTAAAGTCCATAAATCTTTTATCTGAGTCGTCGCTCTTCAAGGACAAACAGCTGGAAGAATAAAGAGTTCAAAGTTCACATTTACTGTTTTATAAATAATAAATAATGCAATATTAAAATATTTAGTCTATTTAAAAATTATTGAACATAAATCATTGACAGAGTTTAGATACACTCACCTCTTTACAGCAGAACGTTGGTCTCCTTTAAAGTTAATAGGCTCGATCATTGACGAGTCGCTCTTCATGGACACACAGCTGGATTCAGGTCCAGATTCAGGTTCAGGTTCAGGTCCAGGTCCAGGTCCAGGTCCAGGTCCAGGTCCAGGTCCAGGTCCAGGTCCAGGTCCAGGTCCAGGTCCAGGTCCAGGTTCATTCCTGTAATAATGACGTTTTCTGATGTGAGTTTTCAGCTCTGACATGCAGAAGAGTCGTGGACAGTTGGAGATGCTCGTCTCACCTCTGAGCTTTGCTCCGACTCTCATGTTCCCCACACAGAGGGGTTTTAGAGGGACGGACTCCGTCCTCTCTGTCCTCACACTGGTCCATTCTGATGAATTCACGTGCACATCAGCTCACACACACACCTTCATCTGCAGAGGAAACACACATCACTGGTGTTGTACAAAGACCAGCTGCTCCTGCACTGGTTTGCTCCTCTCTGTTGTTTTTATATCAGTGTCACTTGAATGCAGTCAGGAAACAGTGGGAGGTTGAGGAAGTCTCTTCTACATCCGGATCTGCTGATCCTACCTGCTTTGAAGCTTCACTCAGGGCCTTTTCTGGTTTTCTGTTCAAAGATTAAAAACATACAATTCTGTCAACATCAGAGTTTTTACTGCAGAAACACAAAGTTGAAGATCTTGAACCAGCTGAAGGAGACTCGGCCTCTACGTCAGTCTGGTTACTGTAAATGTGAAGAAGCTCATAGGTCAAACTGTCCTGCAGAGACACATTTCCTCCTTTTAAAGCCTCATCACACAACAGTTACACAAGCAGCAAAGAACAACTTCTTCCAGGAACCACACTTTATTTTGAAAGGCTCCACAGGAAACAGCAGTCTGACTTTAATGCTGGAGACGACAGCTTCACTCCAGGAAATAAAAAACCACAAAGTTTGTTTTATGAAGAAAACTGATCATCAACTGTTCAGCACGGCGTTTTTGATCAATAATAAAACCAATAAAAATGCTTTCACCTACCAATCATGTAGATTTGTCTTCAGACACAAGATTGATCAAAGTCTGCAGGTAAATCAGAAGAGAGCAGAAGTTTCTACCTTCACGTGTTTGAGTCAAAAGACAAAGTTGAAGAGTGAAATAAAGTTTGAAGTAACGATCCGGTTAACAGCAGCTGTCCTTCTTCCTCGGGTCTCACCTCACCGGCAGCTTAAATCCTGGTATGTCAGATATGTTTTGTTAGTTTCACTTCCTCTTTAACTTTTCTAAGATCTTAGACACACCTATTGACACAGATTGACTGTAGCAAAGACTCCACCCATCACCCGTCTGTGTCTCCATCACCTTTTTGCTGCAGATTCCATCAATTTTATTACTAAACAACTGTGTGGTTTCCAGGTTTTCCAAAAACCTGGAAAACTGTCAGCATGGCGGCTTTTCAGATTAAGTTGGGGGACCAAAACACTTTTCTTTGATTTAACACTCAGACAGCAGCAAGGCAAGATGGAGAAAAAGAAAAGTGTAACCGAGGTAAAGAAACTTCACCAAAAGGTCCTGCAGCACAACCCCACGGTTGAGGACGATCAGACTGACGTGGACTCAGCCGGCTGTCTGACTGAGGACCACATGCTGCCTCTGCAGAGACGTGAACGCGGTACATTTGCCTTGGATTTTTGTCTCGTTGGTCCATGTTCTAGGCTGTGCCAGTGGAACCAGATAGAACATTATGTATGAGAGTGAAGATGCTTCATACAGGCCACTAACTTTTCCTCCAAAGCAGCCTGAAGTCGACTGAGGAAGCTGCTCATTTTAGTAGAAGGTCTTCAGAGAACAACTTAGTGTTGTTGTGTTGAAGAATAGAGTGGTATTGATATTCAACTGACTTTATTACTGATGCATATAATCCAGATTATATGCGGACAATCTGCATATGTGAACATGAACCCTGTAGTGACTGAATTCCAGGCTGCAGTGAGAGCGTGAAGAGGAGCGTCGCCGCAGCAGATTGATCCTGGTAACGTGAGTGGACGTACCAGTGAGGTGAGGCTGAGCAGCAGGAGTCATGAACAGAGCTCAGTGGCAGGTGTTGTGTAGAGCGGTGCTCCGAGGATTCATTAGGGGTTTAAAGGGACGGCAAACGCAACAGGAATTCAGATCTCATGTCCTTCTGAAATGAGTGAAACTGTCATGGTGCTAAAGGTCAGGAAGTGGAAACTGTCAGCAGCAAATGCAGATCAACCTTTGGACCATCATCCTTTTCAGGGAGGGGAATAGGGTCGACTGTTCAACACGGATGAGGGTGTGGTCCAAGTGAAACAAGTTCTATACACGTGCACGTACACATGCACATGTACACTACACCCACCTCAGACTGGACCATTCAGTCCATTTGCTTGTTTCCTGTCTCTACTTGTGTTGTGTGTCGTCTTACTTCGTATCACAAACTCTGATTAAACGGATCATTTTTACTGATTGTATTTTAGTTCTATTTGTTTTGTATGTTTTTAAATATGTAAGTCCAACCACAGACAAAATGTTGCTTCAAACATCCGGGACAGACAGATGAGCAGCAGCAGCGGTCCGAACACGACCACCAACAAAACCCGCTGGTCTGATTTCCAATCAGGAAGAAGTGACAGTGGTTCCACTGGTTTAGGAGACGCTCCCATTTACATGTGAACTGGTCCATTAAAAGACCAGTTAACATATATAAAAAAAACAACATTTCATTTCCAACAGTTAATGTTCAGAAAATTATTATTATTTACACTTCTGTCAGTTTTGATGTATTTCAGTGGCAAATGTGTGTTTTTCTTTCTTTAATGGAGGAATACAAAGAAAGTTGTCCACATGTTTACATCTCTGTTCATTTCAGCTGTGATCAGATGTTCCAGTCCTGCTCTGTGGAACCCTATTTGAAGTGAGACATTTTTAATTTTTCACTTTATTAATGATATTTTCAGGTCCCATCTGGGGGATTTGAAGACATGTTGTTGTTGGTACAAAGTCCTTTTGGGAGGCAGAAACAAAAGAATGATGCAAAATACTTGAGTTATTCCTTTTTTTCTTTAATACAGTTTCAGTTTCAGAGGTCTCAAATCATCAAATCTGGAACGAGCGCTGCCAGAGCTGAAACCAGGACCAGCAGAGCTCTGCTGGGACCTGTGGTCACATGACCTGCTACCAGACTGACAGGCAGCGATGGTGGTAGATCCAAGAGGAAGTCTGCTGGACCTACCGGCCTGTTTTCCACCTGGAATGATATTGAAATAATCCTCCTTCATCAGATCCACGCTGGAGCAGCTGCAGCAGGACCTCCTGATTCAAATGTTGGTTCTGTGGTCACATGATCGTCTTCTGCTGTATTTTTCCACTGTCAGTATATTTAAAATGTTAAAATGCTGCACGAAAAAAAACAAAACAGGAACAAACCCAAGAACAGAATGTTCCTGAAACCAACGGCTTCATCAGGAAACTGGTCCAATCAGTTTTCCTGTACATTCCTGATCATTGCACGCACTCAAGTAAAAACTTGTTTTGCAACATATCATGTAACCGCGCTGTTTCTAAAAACAAGCAGCTACAAGGAGGAAGGCGGAGCTGCTCGGATGCACTTCCGTGTAAAAGCGGTACCGGCTGTACCCCTTTGCAAAGGCTGAACAGGCAGACTGACTCTTGTGTGGTTCATTTCTATCCATGGTGGAGTAAGAAAACTCTGTCAATGACAACAGAGACGAGCTGTTGTCTGAAGGACAGCTGCCCCCAAATGAAACCCTTTTAAAGAAAGAGGAACCTCCACTTCACATGAAGGACACCAGCCAGTCCTGAAGGTGATGTTGAGGCATGAAGGAGAAGCAAGTGAAGATGTGGGGTTACAGCAGTCACACATCATGCTGAAGTTCATCTTCTGCACTAGGGTTTGTTCAGGAATTGAACCCAGAACCTCTGGAACACAAAGGAAGAACAGCAGATTGAAAATATGGAGGAACCACGTGGTTCCACAGACGGTCTGACGTGCGCGTGAACAGTGAGGCCGAGCACACAAAGATGCTCAACACTGGCATCTAGTGGCAGCTTGGCTGTGGTGCACACATTTGTTAGTAACGTCGTTTCTGCTTTGCTTGTGGCATAAGTGAAACATTTTTATGAGCAGGTATGGAGAGAGGAGGAGGACCAGTGAAGATGAAGAGTGCAACAAAGAGATGGGACACCACCTGAGCTACCAAGGAGGATTAAATGTTCTTGATTTTAAAACTTCAAATGTTATTTAAAGCTGAACTGCATTAAAAATAAATAAAAGTCAATTATGGCACTTGATTTATAAATTTAGTTTTACAACAAATTGTAGTATTTTCTCCAAAAATGTCATTCTGCGGTTAATAAACCACTAATTCAGTTATTAAATTGTCATAAACAGTAACTGTGCTGGCGTCTGATTTATAAACATAATCTTTCCCCACACAAATATTTAATCTGGAATAACCAAAGTATTAAATATCAGAAGAAATGAATATTGGATTTAAAAAAAATATCATTTACGTATCATTGGTTAATGAAAGCAGTCTTCTTACATATGTTGAGGTTTTAGGAACATTTATTCCGATAACTGACAAAGATACAACTTTGTCTTTGATACAATTCCAGCCTGTTATTAAAAGCTGCTGCAGGAATGTGGCACATTTGATGAGCAGTCGGCACTCAACAAAGAGTTTTTGTCGAACGGTGTCAGTAAACAGGACATCCGTCCGTCCGTCCGTCCGTCCGTCCGTCCGTCCATCCATCCATCCATCCATCCATCCATCCATCCATCCAGAAGTCTAAGCAGGGATCCACCAGAACAATGGACTGATGCAACAATGCACGAGCCTGAAATCCCTTCAGGAGACTGAGGCTGGTGTTCCTGATGGTCTAGTGGTCAGGACTTGTCGCTCTCACTGTCATGACCCGGGCTCAGTTCTCAGTCAGAGAAGAAAATTCATGTGTCTGATCTTCAATTCCGAAATGTTGTACTTTTGTCTGATTGTTGAAGCTGAGTTTTGGCTGCTTTACCTCTCAATTTATTATTTTGTTGTATAAAAATAGTTGCTATAAAAACATTCATTTCATATTCCTGCATTGTGTCCTAAAATTCAAGGTCCCATCTGGGGAACAACATCCTGTCCCCAAATGGTGTCTACAATCAGAAAGAAAAGAAAAGTAATAAAGTATATTGAAAATGATTTATTTTTATATTTTTATTTTGACTAATAGTTCGGCCACAATGGATTTGTAATAAAACAAGATATGACCACAAGATATGATTCATTTGTGTTCAGTAAATAATACATATTAAGTGTCATTATTATAAGGAGTTAATAAGTATTTTTTTTAAATCCTGAACAACCTACATAGTAAATTAAACACTGTCCTTCCATCCAATTAATGTAATTACATTTAAACTAAACACAATGTTTACTACTGTTATTTAATATTAGATTGTGAAATTCAAACAAGCACTATATTATGGAGCAGTGTTTTAGAAAATGTGTTTCAGTTTAATCATGAAAGTTTCATCTGAGGAACACGTCATAATCTTGAGTTAAACAAATATATATATAATTAAAAAAACAGCATATTCACCTCTTTAGGTTCAATGAATATGTTTCTGGACAACTTGTTCATTGAGAAAACTGTAACTGAGAAAGTCAGATGCAGAAAATAAACCTGTAACCAACATCATCACTGACTTATTTCAAATGAAATGTGCTCAGCTTCTCTCAAATGGATCTAACTGGTTCCCTCCATTAAACGATGGCTTCTTGACAATGAGATCACTGGGTGATCCAGCGGCTTTTCCACTCATCTTTGATCCACCAGTGTCTGAGAAATAAGACTAATAATAACTCCTTGATTTACTGGACACCTGAAACATGTTCTGATTAAGTTCATCAGTTAGTCGATCCAGTCAAACAGGATCCAGTCGGACATTTGCTCTATAAACCTTTACAATCTCCTCAGTGTGAGAACATTGAAATAACTTTTCCAAGTACAGATGCAGCTCAGATGAAGCACCTTGGATGCTTCCCTCATCACTTCTAATGAAGCGCTCAATAAATAAATTTAGATAAAATGCTTTGAACTTACAATAAAGATAATTATGTTCACTGTATGTTATTTAATAAATATTAAATGAAGTGCTCATAAATGTTGAAACAGAGGAACCAAACACAATCATCTCTGTCTTCTTTTGTGTTTGACAATTGAAAGAAAACCATGTTTAATATAATCTGGACAATCAAGCAGTTTCAGATGTGGATTTGGTTTCAATTATTGTTTTGTTGCTTGTCCAGAAACAAGCTTCCTCATGTATGTGGACTTGGGACCAGGACTGTGGAGGTCTGGGGCAGCGGGGACAAAGGAGGGTTCAGTGTCCTGCCCAGAGACCATCTGACATGACGGTCCCACAACCTTCTGCTTGGACGGGAACCGACTCTGATCTGTTCTAGTCCACATTAGAGATGGATCAGTTTTACACTGAAATACACTTAAAATGTACTAATATGTAATTTATAACCTTCATGCTTTGTGATGTCATTAATGACCTTCTTCACCTTCTTCTGATGTTTCTGATTCAGACAAACATTTTATGGTTTGGTAGTTATGTGTGTTGGGGCTCGTTGTGCTGGTAGCACGATTCTCCCTTTGTGTTCCAGAGGTTCTGGGTTCAATTCCTGAACAAACCCTAGTGCAGAAGATGAACTTCAGCATGATGTGTGACTGCTGTAATCCCACATTTTCACTTGCTTCCCCTTCATGCCTCAACATCACCTTCAGGACTGGCTGGTGTCCTTCATGTGAAGTGGAAGTTCCTCCTTCTTTAAAAGGGTTTCATTTGGGGGCAGCTGTCCTTCAGACAACAGCTCGTCTCTGTTGTCATTGACAGAGTTTTCTTACTCCACCATGGATAGAAATGAACCACACAAGAGACAGTCTGCCTTTTCAGCCTTTGCAAAGGGGTACAGCCGTTACCGCTGTTTACACGGAAGTGCATCCGAGTAACTCCACCTTCCTCCTTGCAGCTGCTTATTTTTATTCACGTAGAAACAGCGCGGTTACATGATATGTTGCAAAACAAGTTTTTACTTGCGTGCGTGCAATGATCAGATATGTACGAGAAAACTGTTTGGACCAGTTTCCTGATGAAGCCGTTGGTTTCAGGAACATTCTGTTCTCGGGTGTGTTCCTGGTTTGTTTGTTTTCATGGAGCTTGTGAAACATTTTAAATATACTGAAAGTGGAAAAACACAGCAGAAAGCAATCGTGTTTTGAAACAGGAGGTCCTGCTGCAGCTGCTCCAGCGTGGATCTGATGAAGGAGGATTATTTTAATATCATTCCAGGTGGAAAACAGGCCGGTAGGTCCAGCAGACTTCCTCTTGGATCTACCACCATCACTGCCTGTCAGTCTGGTAGCAGGTCATGTGACCACAGGTCCCTGCAGAGCTCTGCTGGTCCTGGTTTCAGCTGTGGCAGCTCGTTCCAGATTTGATGATTTGAAACCTCTGAGACTGAAACTGAGTTAAAGAAAAAAGGAATAACTCATCACATCTATAAATAAAGGCAGAGATTAAGTCTTTATCATTTCTTACAGAGAACTGGAAAAATTAACATGTTAATTTTGAAAATATGTATTTTAACTAATAAGTATTACAGTAGAGATGTTTCCAGAATAAGATAAGAATTTATTTGAAGAAGTATTTTTGCATCATTCTTTTGTTTCTGCCTATCTGGTTCCACTGGCACAGCCTAGAACATGGACTAAAGTGACAAAAATCCAAAGCAAATGTACCGCCTTCATGTCTCTGCCGAGGTCCTCAGTCAGACGGCCGGCTGAGTCCACGTCAGTCTGACCGTCCTCAACCGTGGGGTTGTGCTGAAGGACCTTTTGGGGAAGTTTCTTTACCTCAGTTACACTTTTCTTTTTCTCCATTTTGCCCTGCTGCTGTCTGAGTGTTAAATCAAAGAAAAGTGTTTTGGTCCCCCAACTTAATATGAAAAGTCACCATGCTGACACTTTGTCAGGTTTTTGGAAAACCTGAAAATCACACAGTTGTATAGTAATAAAATTGATGAAATCTGTAGCAAAAAGGTGATGAAGTCACAGACGGGTGATGGGTGGAAGATTTTCTTTGCTAAAGTCAATCTGTGTCAATAGGTGTGTCTAAGATCTTAGAACAGTTAAAGTGAAAGTAAAACTAACAAAACATATCTGACATAAGAGGGTTTAAGCTGCCAGTGAGGTGAGACCCGAGGACGAAGGACAGCTGCTGTTAACCGGATCGTTACTTCAAACTTTATTTCACTCTTCTTGTCTTTTGACTCAAACACGTGAAGGTAGAAACTTCTGCTCACTTCTGATTTACCTGCAGTCTTTGATCAATCTTGTGTCTGAAGACAAATCTACATGATTGGTAGATGACAGTATTTTTATTGGTTTTATTATTGATCAAAAACGCTGTGCTGAACAGTTGATGATCAGTTTTCTTCATAAAACAAACTTTGTGTTTTTTATTTCCTGGAGTGAAGCTGTCGTCTCCAGCATTAAAGTCAGACTGCTGTTTCCTGTGGAGCCTTTCAAAATAAAGTGTGGTTCCTGGAAGAAGTTGTTCTTTGCTGCTTGTGTAACTGTTGTGTGATGAGGCTTTAAAAGGAGGAAATGTGTCTCTGCAGGACAGTTTGACCTTTGAGCTTCTTCACATTTACAGTAACCAGACTGACGTAGAGGCCGAGTCTCCTTCAGCTTGTTCAAGATTTTCTACTTTGTGTTTCTGCAGTAAAAACTCTGTTGTTGACAGAATTGTATGTTTTTAATCTTTGAACAGAAAACCAGAAAAGGCCCTGAGTGAAGCTTCAAAGCAGGTAGGATCAGCAGATCCGGCTGTAGAAGAGACTTCCTCAACCTCCCACTGTTTCCTGACTGCATTCAAGTGACACTGATATAAAAACAACAGAGAGGAGCAAACCAGTGCAGGAGCAGCTGGTCTTTGTACAACACCAGTGATGTGTGTTTCCTCTGCAGATGAAGGTGTGTGTGTGAGCTGATGTGCACGTGAATTCAGCTAAATGGACCAGTGTGAGGACAGAGAGGACGGAGTCCGTCCCTCTAAAACCCCTCTGTGTGGGGAACATGAGAGTCGGAGCAAAGCTCAGAGGTGAGACGAGCATCTCCAACTGTCCACGACTCTTCTGCATGTCAGAGCTGAAAACTCACATCAGCAAACGTCATTATTACAGGAATGAACCTGGACCTGGACCTGGACCTGGACCTGGACCTGGACCTGGACCTGGACCTGGACCTGGACCTGGACCTGAACCTGAACCTGAACCTGAACCTGAACCCAGCTGTGTGTCCTTGAAGAGCGACCAGTCAATGGACTTCCCTCTTAACTTTAAAAGAGACCAACGTTCTGCTGTAAAGAGGTGAGTGTATCTAAACTCTGCCAATGATTTATGTTCAATACTTTTTAAATAGACTAAATATTTTTACATTGGATTATTTATTATTCATATAATCAGAAAATGTGAACTTTGAACACTTTATTCTTCCATCAGGGTCCTTCAGAAAAGAAACTCTCTTGAACATGAATCCAGCTGTTTGTCCTTGAAGAGCGACGACTCAGATAAAAGATTTATTGACTTTAAAGGAGACCAACTGTCTTCTTCAGA
Organism: Xenentodon cancila; assembly: GCA_014839995.1. NCBI lineage: Eukaryota > Metazoa > Chordata > Actinopteri > Beloniformes > Belonidae > Xenentodon > Xenentodon cancila. The sequence goes on along the minus strand of CM026220.1, from coordinate 15,945,800 downwards.
GAGGTGAGATGTATTTAAATGCATTAAATGTATTTAAATCAGTCTTCATGTTAGGGAATGTCCACATGTATCTTCTGGAGTAGATCCATGTTGTCCTGGACCCCTGTGGTCCTCCATCACCTGATGATGATCTGAGCTTCCTCCTCATAGATCTTCATCTCCTGTCATGATTCCTCCACAGAGTGGACCAGCAGAGCTCTGAGCCTCCCAGTGGTCCGTCTGTCCAGCAGCATCAAACACAGCTGGACTCCATATTTCTGGTCTGTACATGAACAACAACTGGTTCTCCATCTGATCTGTTGGTGTTCATCTCCAGCTGCTCTTCGTAGACCAGTGGACTGTCAGTCTGTCCAACATGGATCTGATGTTTGTCTCCATGGTTTCAATCTGATTGTGTCATTCATGTGGTCTTCTGTTCCAGCTGTTGGAGGACAACATTGTCATGTTTGTGAAGAACGAGTTGAAGAAGATCCAGAGGGCTCTGAGTCCAGATTACCCAGAATCCCTGGAGAATCTGTTGGAGGGTGAGGATGAAGAACAAAGGAGGAGCAGAGAGGCATTTGTGAAGATCACAATGAACTTCCTGAGGAGAATGAAGCAGGAGGAGCTGGCTGAGCGTCTGCAGAGCAGTAAGAGCATTTCTCTGAACATTTGATCTGCTGGATAAATGACCCAGAAAGTCTCAGGAGATGAACAACATTCACAGATCAGCCACAACATTAAAACCACTGAGAGATAAAGTGAGGAACCAGCACCCCCTACAGGAGCATCCTGCCTGTACGGGACGGCAGTGGACCTCAATAAATATGTTTAACCCACCAACACCACCAGATAACTGGAAGATTTTAGTCCTGGTTTTCCTCTTCCAGGAATCCTCGTGATCTCCAGATTGTCTTGATGGTTCTACAGATTATTGATCAGATCATCTTCTGGTGTTTTCAAATCCTAAACCTGGAAATTCCACTTCACAGAGACCCACAACAACAACAAGAACACAACAACCCACAAACCCACACCCCATCTAGGCTCTACTGCCAACATCCTGGTCTTAGAAACTCCAGGACCCCCAGATGTTCTTGTCACGTCCACGTCCTAAATGTTCAGAGGTGTTTTGGTGGTAAAAGTGATTCTAGTCAGTATTCGACAGCTCATCGTCAAGTTCTAGTTGATCAGTGTCGGTTCAAACCTGGTTCTTTAGGAGAATTAAGTTATTGTGTGAACTTTATAAAACACTAATTTCTTTTCTTGATTCCTCTTTTATTCAGGTACTTTTGCTGAAGTTTGTCAACAGCGACTGAAGTCTCAGCTGAAGGAGAAGTACCAGTGTGTGTTTGAGGGGGTTGTTAAAGCAGGAAACCGAACCCTTCTGCAGCAGATCTACACAGAGCTCTACATCACAGAGGGAGGGACTGGTGAGGTCAACAATGAACATGATGTCACACAGATTGAAGCATCCAGGAGACCAGACAGAGCAGAAACCACCATCAGACAGAAAGACGTCCTGAAACTCCCACCTGGAAGAGATGAACCAATCAGAACCGTCATGACGCAGGGAGTGGCCGGCATCGGGAAAACCGTCTTAACACAGAAGTTCACTCTGGACTGGGCTGAAGGCAGAGCCAACCAGGACATCTGGTTCATGTTTCCATTCACCTTCAGAGAGCTGAATGTGCTGAAAGAGAGAAAGTTCAGCTTGGTGGAACTTGTTCATCACTTCTTCACTGAAACCAAAGGAATCTGCAGCTTTGAAGACTTCCAGGTTGTGTTCATCTTTGACGGTCTGGATGAGTGTCGACTTCCTCTGGACTTCCACAACAATGAGATCCTGACTGATGTTACAGAGTCCACCTCAGTGGACGTGCTGCTGACAAACCTCATCAGGGGGAACCTGCTTCCTTCTGCTCGTCTCTGGATCACCACACGACCTGCAGCAGCCAATCAGATCCCTCCTGACTGTGTTTCCATGGTGACAGACGTCAGAGGGTTCACCAACCCACAGAAGGAGGAGTACTTCAGGAAGAGGTTCAGAGATGAGGAGCAGACCAGCAGGATCATCTCCCACATCAAGACATCACGAAGCCTCCACATCATGTGCCACATCCCAGTATTCTGCTGGATCACTGCTACAGTTCTGGAGACAGTCCTGGAAACCAGAGAGGGAGGAGGTCTGCCCAAGACACTGACTGAGATGTACATCCACTTCCTGGTGGTCCAGACCAAACTGAAGAAGGTCAAGTATGACGGAGGAGCTGAGACAGTTCCACACTGGAGTCCAGAGAGCAGGAAGATGATGGAGTCTCTGGGAAAACTGGCTTTTGACCATCTGCAGAAAGGAAACCTGATCTTCTATGAGTCAGACCTGAGAGAGTGTGGCATCAATATCAGAGAAGCTTCAGTGTACTCAGGAGTCTTCACACAGATCTTAAAAGAGGAGACAAACCTGTACCAGCACAAGGTGTTCTGCTTCATCCATCTGAGTGTTCAGGAGTTCCTGGCTGCTCTTCATGTCCATCTGACCTTCATCAACTCTGGAGTCAACCTGCTGGAAGAACAAAAAACCTCTTGTAAACTTGAAACCACAGAAGATGAAGCTGAAGAGACACACCTCTACCAGACTGCTGTGGACAACTTTGGACTAAACCTGCTGGAGGAACAACAAAACGGATGGTTCAGATTGTTTAAAACAAGAGAAGAGACTCTCCTCTATCAGACTGCTGTGGACAAGGCCTTACAGAGTCCAAACGGACACCTGGACATGTTCGTCCGCTTCCTCCTTGGTCTTTCGCTGGAGACCAACCAGATTCTACTACGAGGTCTGTTGAAACCAAAACAAAGATGGTCACTGAACAAATGGGAATTAGTTGGATACATCAAGAAGAAGATCAGTGAGAATCTGTCTGCAGAGAAAAGCATCATTCTGTTCCACTGTCTGAATGAACTGAATGAAGGTTCTCTGGTGGAGGAGGTCCAACAGTCCCTGAGGTCAGGACGTCTTTCCACACATAAACTGTCTCCTGCTCAGTGGTCAGCTCTGGGCTTCATCTTACTGTCATCAGAAGAAGATCTGGAGGTGTTTGACCTGAAGAAATACTCTGCTTCAGAGGAGGTTCTCCTGAGGCTGCTGCCAGTGGTCAAAGCCTCCAAGAAAGTTCTGTGAGGACAAACACAGACACATCTGTTTTAATTACAATCAAATGTTGTGTTCATGGAGAAAATCAGTTCAGTTCACTGTTCAGCTGAGTTCAGGTTCATGTAGGACCAGTTCTGAACAATAATTCATCTCAGGAAACTTTACATGAAGATGAATGCAGCGATCACTTTGATCAAGACTGTAGTGCAGCGATACGTAATGATCAATAGTTGAATTAATCAGTATTCATTTAAATGATCTGATTTATTCATTTGTTGAATGACAAAATCAAATTTTAAATGACATAAATATTTCCCTTTTCTCTCCTCTGCAGGTTGAGTGACTGTAACCTCTCAGAGGAGGTCTGTGCAGGTCTGTTCTCAGTTCTCAGCTCTCAGTCCTCCAGTCTGACAGAACTGGACCTGAGTAACAACCATCTGCAAGATTCAGGACTGAAGAAGCTGTGTCCTGGACTGGAGAGTCCACACTGTAAACTGGAGTCTCTCAGGTCAGAATCCCTCAAGTGTTGAACTGCTGACCGTTATAACTGTGGTTGATGTTGAATCCAAGGGGATGGTACAGACTCTCCAGACCTCTGCAGCTGCTGCGTGTTGTGACGGCGCTGCAGTCTGTAGTCCTGAGCCGGTAGTGCAGAGTATCTGAGTGACGGTGCCGCTGATGATCCAACTGGAGCACAAATAAGTGTCCAATGGTGACCAACCTGAGCAGCAGAAGTGTCTCTTCTTCTAACCTGGACTCAGTCTGTCTGGACGTCAACAAGGTTCTGGACTGATTCAGATTCTGTCATTGATCCATTTCTGATGATTGAATGGTAACAAGTCAGTGAACGAGCTGAACTTTTATTCAGAGTTCACACAAGTGACAGAAATCAACATCATGAGAACAATTGATTGATTCCATGTTTGTTATGTGGAGTTGAAACCAGCAGCGATGATGTGACATCATCCATGAGGTCTCGGTGGACCGCTGTGGTGCAGCTGAGTGAAAGGTAGAAGAGAAAACCAGGATCTGGATGAATGTGGACTTTCTCTGAAAGATGGTCCAGAATGAAGTTGATGATGAAGCATCGACGGAGCGTTCAGCATCACAACTAGAACCAAAACATGGAAAAGATTTTCATGAACATTTCAGACCAAACGACGTCCCTGGAAACACGAACGCTGTTTGGTTGAGAAAATAGTCCCAAAGTAAAATGTTTATTTCCCTGAAATTAACCTCATTAACGTGACCTTTAACCACAGCTGACTTATCTGACTATAAAACTAACTAAAGTGTTGAGGACAGACACGTCAAACATGGAGTGTGATGTCACATGTCCAGGTCACATGATGTTCTTCACACGTCTCTCTCCATGTCTGGATGCTGTCGGCCTCAGCAGCAGTGGGACTCTCTGTATGTTGATGTTCATCCACCAGTTTAGTTCAGACTGAAACGTCCCAACAACATTTGTCTGATTGGGGTGAATTCCAGTGTTTCTGCTGATCCTCTGACTGGTCCTTCAGCGCCACCATCAGGTGGACACAAGGAAAGAGTCAGCTTCAGTTTCAGAGCAGTTCTCTCAGAGTTTCTGCATGTGTGTTGTGTTGTGTGTCTGCAGGCTGTCAGGCTGTCTGCTCACGTCGGACGGCTGTGCTTCTCTGGTCTCAGCTCTGAGCTCCAACCCCTCCCATCTGAGAGAGCTGGACCTGAGCTACAACCATCCAGGAGAGTCAGCAGTGAAGCTTCTGTCTGCTGGACTGGAGGATCCACGCTGGAGACTGGACACTCTCAGGTATGGACACAGCTACTGCAGACTCTCGACTCTGGCTTTGACCAAAGGTATTTCAGCAGATCAAGTTTCTGCAGCTCATCTGGTGCTGCAGCAGAGCTGATAGATGCAGTTCACAGCTGTGAGGCGTTATGACTCAGTAAACATACTAGAACCACAGCAGTGTGGTATTCAGGCCCATCACAGCACAACAGCAGCTGCACCTTCACTCATCCATGACGTGGTCTCCTCCTCCTCCTGGTTCAACACAGATGAAACCAAATGAAAAGAACCGCTTCAAACTGTGCTGGAACGTGACGACCACAGGACAGGACTTTAGAGATGCATGGGTCCGAGTGTGGGACGGTTCCTTCATCAGTGTAGAACAATGTGTGTGTGAGAGCCATGAAATGTCCATGTTTGCTGAGAGAGACTGTGCTGGTCTGACCCCCCTCCTCCTTTCAGGGTGGAGCCTGCTGGACCACGATGGTTGAGACCAGGTCTGAGGAAGTGTAAGTGTGTTTTGATTTCATTCACACATTCAACCATCTTCACACTGTCACATCACTCATTCATGAGTCCATCGATGATCAATGACAGATCAATAATAACTGCAGCTGGGTGGTGTTTGTTCTCTCCATCAGATTCCTGTCAACTCTCCATCGACACAAACACAGTCAACAACTACATCAAACTGTCTGACAACAACAGGAAGATGACTTATGTGTGGGAGGATCAGTCGTATCCTGATCATCCAGACAAGTTTGATGTCTGTCAGCTGCTGTGTAGAGAAGTTCTGACTGGTCGCTGTTACTTGGAGGTCCAGAGGAGCGGAGTTGTTTCTATATCAGTGAGTTACAGAAGAATAAGAAGGAAAGGAACCTCTGGGGACTGTGTGTTTGGATTGAACGATCATTCCTGGAGTCTGGAATGTTCTTATGGTGGTCGGTACTCTGTCTGGCACAATAAGAGAGGAACACCTTCCTCTTCGTCTTCCTCAGTCTCTGACAGAGTAGCCGTGTATGTGGACGTTCCTGCTGGAACTCTGTCCTTCTTCAGCGTCTCCTCTGACAGACTGATCCACCTCCACACCTTCAACACCACGTTCACTGAACCTCTTTATCCTGGGTTCAGGTTCTGGTTTGGTTCTTCAGTGTCTCTGTGTCCAGTTTAGTATCAGGAGTCTCCTCCTGTCAGAGAAACTGTCTCTGTTGGACAGATAGTTCAGTCTCTACATGTCTGTCTCTGTTTTCAACAGAACACATCAATCAAATGTTTGTCAAACGGTTCTTAATGATTCTTGGAAACTTCTTCCTCTTCCGGTCCTTTAACGATGGAAGCTGCCGTTATTTCAGGATCCACATGATGTTTTTCCGTCTGTTTCCCGTCAGAGCTTCCCAGTGAACACCAGCATGTTGTTTCTCTGCAGCTCAGTTCAGCTGAGATCATTCAGTTGGTGTCAGCTGCAGTTAGTTTGCTGCACATGTGACAAACGGTGACATCAGAGAGGAACCACTGAGCTGCAATCAGCCCAGATGACGTTCCAGCTGCTGACAGATCCGAGCACAGGTTTGGTGAGCAGCCAGGGTTCATCCTGGTCTGAATTCACACCACTTTTTTTTTTTTTGTGCTTTGTTTTGAATTTGAACTTCTTCTAAATCTGTATTTCTGTGAAATACCAAATATAAGCAGCTCTTTTCCTCTGTCCAAAGCTGTTTCAGCATCTGGAGTGCAGACTGCAGCTGAGTGAGGTGGTTTTGTGGATAACTGAACAATAATAAACTGTTTATGATGTGGTCACATGAGTGTTGGTTTGTCTTTATGACACTTAGATAAATCTCAGTCTGGTTGCTGCCATCTCGTCCGTACAAATCAACCATCAATATCAACGCTAACTACTGTTGATAGATGCAAAAGGGGAACAATTCCAGGTGTCAGCTTCCATAGAACCTGACTGGAATGTTTTTAAAACCAAATAAATGTTGGAAACAGGCCATGAAGTCTCCTCCTGTCGACAGTAGATTGTGTCTTATGACACTGTTCCAGCGACTGAACAAAGACTCCTGTACAACAGTTGCTTTCAAACACTTTTTAGACACTTCCAAAGTTCAAATGTCCTCCGTTGGTCTGTAGATGATCCGTGTTGGAGTCACATCGCAGGATGGAAATAGCTGTTGTTGTGGGAATGATCTTTGTTAAATAAATACAGTACAGGAGAGATCCCTTTAATAAAGTTTATTAAGCTGTACCATTTGAGTCCACCTTGATTTTCTTACACACAGTTCTTATACACTTGTATGTCCTTGTACACAAACAGGGAATTGCTCTCCCTTTCAGACTTGTGAATAAATGTTCATAAACTGCACTAATTGTTTTCATTTCACATGTTTTCCTAACATTCTGGGTAATATGGTTAATATGAAACATTTTGCAATCTGGTGTCCAATGGAAGCTTTTCCTGTTACGGAGTAATATATATATATATATATATATATATATGTGTAAGGAGAATTATTGTTAGTTGTCCTGCTCAGACCAAACATTGATTTTGTAAGATGTTTTTCTAATTGTTTGCTTATATCTGAGAAAAGTCTTGTTATTTTGTTAGTTCCTGAGAAAAGTCTTGTTATTTCTTTCGTGTGCCTGAGAGAAGTTTTTGTTATTTTGTGAGTAGAGCTGGGAAAAGTCTGTTGTTTTGATAGCATGTTCTGAGAACGGTTCCTGGTTTACAAAACATGTTTTGTACATCAGGATCTGGTTCCAAGAGCAGGGTCTGTCTGTGGGGAGGGGTTGGCCCCCCCCATCTCACACACAGCCCTTGTACGAGAGAATATAGACAGAAAGTCTCTGTCCGGGTCAGAGTCAGCTGCGGGTCACGTACGGACGCCCAGCAAGGTTGGAAGCTGCTTTTACCGGGACTGTTTGGCTCTCCAGTCCGTGTGTCAACGGTAAGGATGGAAAGCTTCACCTATGATTGTTTGGAGCTATGCTCTGCAGGGGGTGAACGACACTTTCATCCTAGCACCTTAGTAAATGAGAATAATGCATGTTTGATAAACTGAAGTTTGTGTGACTGATTTTGGCTGTGCTCTGCGGGGGACACAGGCTTGTCCTAGCATCATAGTACATGTGGTTTGTGTATATATGAAAACCAAAGTGATTTGATTCTGCTAGAATCACAGTGAGTGGGATTTTGTGTGTGAAATACCTGTATAATATTCTATATGCATGCTTTAGTCATATAATACAAGTTATATTCTTTGTGTGTGTTTTGCCTATATAACCAAATAGATTGCTTATGCTATGCTTTGCGTAAAATAAATATATATATATTGTTCATCAGAGTCTGTGTGTGCTTTCTGTGTGCCTACCTCCGACGAACCTTAAGAAAATTTCACACAACATTTGGCGTCACGAACAGCGACTAACGGAGGATGTACACAGAAATCAGATGTACGTGAAATAGTAAATATTTCACAACATTTGGCGTCACGAACAGCGACTAAAGGAGGATGTACACAGAAATCAGATGTACGTGAAATAGTAAATATTTCACAACATTTGGCGTCACGAACTTAGAGATTAACGGAGGATGTACACAGAAATCAGATTTAAGAAGTAGTAAATAAGCACAGAACATTTTGCGTCATGAACCTGGCACTTAGAGATTAACGGAGGATGTGCGCAGGAAGAATGTTTAGGTGAAATAGTAAATATTTCACAACATTTGGCGTCAGGAACTTAGAGATTATCGGAGGTTATACACAGAAAACCATGTTTAAGAGTAAAAGAATATTTCACAAAAATTGGCATCACGAACCTGGATCTTAGAGATTAATGTGCACAGAAAGAAATAGTAAATATGAACATTTGGCGTCATGAATTTACAGATTAACCGAGGATGTGCGCGGAAAAACATGTTTAGGTGACGTGGTAAATATGCACAACCTTTGGCGTCACGACCTAAGAGATTAATTAAGCACAACATTTGAACAAATTTAGAGATTAACGGAAGATATACACAGAAACTATGTTTAGGAGAAATTAGGAAAACAGTGATAGGCCGAAAGAGCCAGAAGGCTCCTTATTGCTGTGTTGAGTAGATGGAGAGATGTTGCTTTATGCCTCCGCATGGCAGGACTTGGTTGGTGACGGATCTCCAGCTGTGCTGTTGAAGTGCTGTCAGGCATTCACGTTGCGCCACAGGCTCCGATGGGAGGAGTACGGCGGCGGATGTGGGTGTGCGCTGAAGCACGGCGGAGAATGTGTGGACAGTATGACTGGTTAAAAACTGGGCAGAAGCAGCAGCTGACAGAAGCTCAAGCTGACTGTGCGTTAAAAACGGAGCTGAACCGTTTGTTACAATGTGGACATGACCGGCTGACGGCGTTGGCTGAGCGGCCTGTGGCTCGCGTCTCCAAGATAAACTGGAGACAACGGCGTATAAGACCTCGCCATGCAGACGCGGCGCAGGTGCGGTCTTTTGTGGACAAATGATTTTGACATTATTGTGGTGGTCGACTGATCGCTCTATGAGCGAATTCAGAAGCATGATTGCTGATTTGGGTTCCCTTGGGGAATGGGATGTACAGAAGAGGTTAAAAGTACATTGTTTTTCTGACATGACTCTAATGCTGCAAACGCTTAGACAAACGCGTCCCTCCTCCTCTCCGTCCGCTTCCTGCTGAGGGCTCGGACGGACACGGGGGGCCACGCCCTAAGCACCGCCCTCCAGCAGACAGGAAGGAGTCGAATTACTCTAGTGCTGAGGAGGAGTGTAACTAGTGAAGATAGTTGTTAAGACTGTGAATACATTTATACACTTATGCTGCATTGTGTGTGTGACATTCTGCACTTATACTGCACCATGTGTGACCTTATGTGTTGTGCATGCTTCTCATCATGTGTCACAAGTGTTTTGCAGAAATAGAAGCCAGCTTTGTTGACAGATGACCAACGGCTGACGAGAAATGGATCAACTGCTAGCACAACGGCTGCAAGTAAAAGAGGACGATCACGCCATAGCATGTCAGATGTTCTTCATGTGATTCACATTCACCCCTTCCCTAGACTATTGTGTGACTAGGGCGTACCCTTTAACCTCAATAAAAGGAAGGAGAGACGAGGACTGCTTCAGAGCGTATTGGGAGATTGTAACTGAACAAGTCCTCGATCCGCTCTCCTTGCTGCAAGTTTATAACTGAGTCTTGTGTCTTCCCTGTTTTAGGTTTAGGGTAAATCGACCCTAACAATAGTGACTCCTAAATCACAGACAGACAAAAAAAAAGACAAAAATAAGGATCATAACCAGACGTGCATCTATTCTGACTGTTAGATTTACTGCTTAATTACTAGGATGAAGGCAGAGCACCGCAAATTCGGTCCCAAATTTGGTCTATTGATTATATACGACCCCATGTCTATGTAGATATCTATTGTAATAAATTAGTTTAGCAATTTAAAGGACCCTTAGTCTCCCTAACAGGGTTGGGAGGCGATGTTGTTGTTGGAAAAGCTACCGAGCTGACAAATGCTAATGAAAGAGTCAGGACTGAAAAGTGTTGGTCAGATCAGGCCAGGGGTGGAATGTAACGAATATTATCTTGATTGTCCTGATCTGACCAAACATAGTTAGATTAGATTCCGTTATCATCCCTACAGTGAAAGAGTGGATTTTGGGAATGGATGTTTTTGCAGGAATGACACTGTATCTGCAGCAAGGACCCGTGTCAAAATGCTATTTGAGAGAAAACTAATGATCTGTTGTCTTTGTGTTCCTAAGCATTAACTCTCTTTTAGGTATGTTCCCGTGGAGATTGCCGATCGGACGGACTGATGACGGCTCCTCGAGGTGGCGACATGGGCGTCAACCACAGCAACCGGTGTACTGGCAGTGCAGGCTCCTGGGCCCCTACCCTCCGTGCTCTTGTTGCCCTGGGGTGGATCACCAGCAAGCCCTCCTGTCAGGTGGCACCAACGCCAGCTGTCCAGATGACTACAGTGCGTCATCCATACATGGTGGGATGGCGCAATTCTACCCGGCCGAGGATGCAGGATAGCTTTACCTGCCCGAGAAATCGAATACAACATGTGGATGTGCAATGGAAAGTGTTGTTTCCAAAATTGCCTAACTGTCCCCAGCGACGCAGGAGAGCATGGTATGATACTTTGCTGGGGGGAGCGGGAACTGTGATGGATCTGTCTAACACGATTGATGGAGCGGTGATTAGAACTATGCTTTCGAACACTGGACAACAGACGTCAATGGGAATACAACAGGTTGGACTATGGATGCCCTCTGCTGTTTGGACACAACACGAGGCTGCTCAAATACTCCTGCAAACCTTAACATGGGATACTGAGATGTGGAATCTAACTGCGGATGTCCTTACCAACAGGACAGAAGCTTTACATATGACTGTGTGTAATGTGCACATTGTTGATATGAAATTACAACATGAGCGTTTCTTCAGAGCTGTTACAACCAACAATCCTAATGAATGGCAACGGATGTGGAATATTTCTGCGGATTGGTGGTTGCAGCTCCCTCCTGAAAAGACTAGATGTAATGAGTCACTGTGTATAGGACATTGCTTACAACTGAATGTCATGAAACCTTTGACTGTGTGTAGGTGTTATGTGTTACCTGTAATCACTGATACCGGATACTGGTTTTTGAAAACACAGGGTGATTGGTTCAGTCTCCAGACCAACCACACTTGTGATTTACAAATGTGTGACATCACTGATAAAGGGATGGCTTGTGTGACTAGAGATGCATATCAAGAACCATGTTTAACCAAGGTACAGGCAATGTGTGAATGGTTTGTAGAACCACCGCGAGACATGCAGATAGGACCCCATACCCTCTGTGTAGCAACACTGTATAGCCATCCGTTATTGCCTGGGACGCCCTATACAGGATACCTCCATGGAGTTCACGTGTGGCACTGGAATAACGAGACCTATTTCTTGACTAATTACAGATCTGACCACCGACTTAGTCAGGTGTGATGGAGTATTCTTCATATGCCCTGGCGTGTTTCCCTGGATTGGTTTAGAGGCGCACTGAATCGATCCACGGAACTAAAAGTAATTGTACAATCTCATAGGTCCAACGTTTCCAGACTGCTCGTGTCCACCGTTGTGGCTCAGGGAAGGGTGTTGCATGCTGCCAAGATGATACGACAACATTCAGCTTATCATTGGTGGGATATCTTCTCGGGAATGTCTGTGTCAGCACGGACATCTGTTGTGCCTCCTTTATTGGTTTTAATAAGTATTATTATCTTGCTTACGCTGTGCAATGTATTAACTTGTTTTTATGTTAGACGGGTGAAACAAGACTTAACCCGTACTTTCTATAATGCTGCTTTAACATGAAAATCACGCTATATGTAAGAGACGGGTGGTTTGGCCTAGAACACTTTGAAATAACTATAGATCCGAGTGTACCCGGACACCATTGGCACTATATGTATTGGGTAAGTGGAAATTACTTTTACAGGGTGCGGACCTTCCTAACTCGAATGGAACTCCTTAACCATGCAGTAACAACCACCGCCGAACATTACTGGGAGTTTGAACACCCTCGACATGGACGACAATGGTTTGTTTTGGATGCGTTTGGTCATAATGGTCACTATTTCCAGAACTGAAAGTGTTGGTCAGATCAGGCCAAGGGGTGGAATGTAAGGAAATTTTTTTTTTATTGTTGTTTTGTTGTCCTGATCTGACCAAACATGACTACATAAGTAAAACTTGATTGGTTGATTGAATGTATTGGTCTGACCAGGCCAAGGGGTGGAATGTAAGGAGAATTATTGTTAGTTGTCCTGCTCAGACCAAACATTGATTATGTAAGATGTTTTTCTAATTGTTTGCTTATATCTGAGAAAAGTCTTGTTATTTCGTTAGTTCCTGAGAAAAGTCTTGTTATTTCTTTTGTGTGCCTGAGAGTTTTGTGTGCCTGAGAGAAGTTTTTGTTATTTTGTGAGTAGAGCTGGGAAAAGTCTGTTGTTTTGATAGCATGTTCTGAGAACGGTTCCTGGTTTACAAAACATGTTTTGTACGTCAGGATCTGTTTCCAAGAGCAGGGTCTGTCTGTGGGGAGGGGTTGGCCCCCACATCTCACACACGGCCCTTGTACGAGAGAATATAGTGACGGAAAGTCTCTGTCCGGGTCGGAGTCAGCTGCGGGTCACGTACGGATGCCCAGCAAGGTTGGAAGCTGCTTTTACCGGGACTGTTTGGCTCTCCAGTCCGTGTGTCAACGGTAAGGATGGAAAGCTTCACCTATGATTGTTTGGAGCTATGCTCTGCAGGGGGTGAACGACACTTTCATCCTAGCATCATAGTAAATGAGAATAATGCATGTTTGATAAACTGAAGTTTGTGTGACTGATTTTGGCTGTGCTCTGCGGGGGACACAGGCTTGTCCTAGCATCATAGTACATGTGGTTTGTGTATATATGAAAACCAAAGTGATTTGATTCTGCTAGAATCACAGTGAGTGGGATTTTGTGTGTGAAATACCTGTATAATATTCTATATGCATGCTTTAGTCATATAATACAAGTTATATTCTTTGTGTGTGTTTTGCCTATATAACCAAATAGATTGCTTATGCTATGCTTTGCGTAAAATAAATATATATATATTGTTCATCAGAGTCTGTGTGTGCTTGCTGTGTGCCTACCTCCGACGAACCTTAAGAAAATTTCACACAACAGATACAAACGCATTAGTTTTTTAAGCATCACTCTGCGAGAGGATGCTCCTAATCTTTGCGATATTACGGAAGTGGAAAAACGCAGTTTTACAAACCTAAAAACATAAAACCAAGAACTCATCTCCTTATTGAAATTTAAATTGAGTAGTTAAGATTTTATTGAGTACAGCTGCGGAAATAATCACGGAGAGTAAAATAAGGAGAGAGACAAACAATTCCTGATCTTGTTGCAGGATCTCCTCCTGCGTTGCTCCTCTATAATTCAGTAATATTGTTTATTGCAGTACAACTGTGTTGTTGCAACTGAGTCAGCTGACATGTGGTTTCTTCTGCACAGATTTGTCAACTACCTGCAGAGGAAGACACCAGTTCCAGGGACGCAGGTGGAGAATGCCGTCCGCTACGTTTGGAGCAGAACCGGGAAGAGGACAGATGCTGCCACCTCCACCACACCCTCCACCACAGCTGGCACCAGCATCAGTCTGAGCTTGGAGTCAGATTTCCAGGACTGCAGCTCAGCATGTTTTTATTATCTAACCTTCTAACTATAGCAGACAAGGATATCCTCGCTCATGAAAGCCTGTTAAAGTTTCAGCCTCAGTCCTACAGGGTTCTGCATCTCCTGACACCACCCCATCAGAGGAGACTTCATTCCCAACTCCTGACGGTCAGCTCTCTGCGGAGCAGCAGGACTGAATCGGCCGGGTGCTGTTCACCAGGTACAGATCTGGGAGTTCTGGTCTCATCTGTCAGCTCCATATCCGGTGGCACTCTCCACAACCCCACCCAATCTACAGTCAACCTCCTGCTTCCCCCGACCCCTTCTTTGCACGACCCCAGACTTTGTGCTACAGGTCGCTGACAAAGGCTGGACTGTACAGGACAATCTGGAGTGTCCTGGACATCGATGACTTCACCCTGAGGAAGCAGCACTCATATGCTTGGACTGGGAGAGCGATCCACTACCTTGGTAGTTTCCATCAATTCCATCGCTGCCCCAGATAGCGCCGGCAGTCACAAATGAATCCCTGCACTGGGCCTGATTCCAGGGTGGGATCCCTGTAACTCACACCCAGGGAAGTAACACAGCATCTCTGATTGACTTATGTGTGTAAGTTGGAATCGCTCTTAGTCTGGCCCGTCACCCAGGACCGTTGTGCCAGGAGTCAAATTTCCCGGCATAATTCCCAGGATCATTCGGGCACTCAAACCTCTCCACCGCGGTAAGGTGGCGATTCAAGGAGAGGATATATTGTGTATAAATTTGAATGTAGGTCTTTAATTATAATCATTTAAATGTTACAATTTCTAAACAACCTAGTATAATATAGTGATATTATACTAGACTTGTATAAGTTCTAATTGATCTGATGTTTTTTTTGGGGGGGGGCTGTGGGAGGAAACCCGAGCACCGGGAGAAAACCCACTTAATTTTGGTTATAATTCCACATATAAATTTAAAGTGTATTTTTCAGTGTAGGGAGCCAATTTTGTTTAGTTCTTCAACCGTGAACATTTTAAATATTAGACTGCATCTTTGTATGACAGGATATAATATTGAGATGTAGTATTATTTTTTCCCAAAACCAAAGAATCTCCTAAACCAATTCTTCTTTTTCTTTTTTGGCTTTTCCTCTGAGAGTACTTTCACGTCTTTTTCCAGGTTTGCCAGCTCGTCTTCTGTAACGCTTTCCAGCTGGTCTTCCTTCACTGGAGTCTGTTTCACGGACTTTGGCTCTGCTCCTGGTCTTCGTAGAGCCTTTTTCAAGTTGCTCATTTCCTTTTTATGTTGTCCTACAAGTGAAGCAAAAGAATCTCTTGCTTTCTTAAGCTCGTCTTTCAAGCGACAGACCTTAAGCTTAGTTTTGGATTGAAGCTCTTCACTTGCACTAAGTTTTGTTTGCAGGTCATTGATTTGATGATGGAGTGCTACTTTGTCCTCAGCTTGGAGCTGTGAAGTGTCTTCCATCCTGGAGTTGGTCTTTTTCACTTTTTTTTTCAGTACCCTGATAATTGTTTCTGAGTCTTTTCTCTCCATTTGAAGCTGTTCCACTTTACTTTGGAGTAGTTCATTTGACTTCTCAGAGGCTTCTTTCTCCGCTTGAAGCTGTTCCAGTTTTTTGTTCACTACTTCCAGTGTCTTCTCAGAGGCTTCTTTCTCCATTTGAAGCTGTTCATTCTGCGCTAAGAGATGCTGGATTAATACGGCCGTTTCTGCATTTCCTCCCTGCTTGGAAACATTTTCCAGCTGTATCTTGTACTTCCGGATATTTGATTCAGCCAAGTTCAGTTTGAATTTTAGGCGACTGATCTCCTCTTTCTCCTGATCCTGTTTTGACGTGGAGGGTTTAGAACAATGAGAAGAGAAATGTTGGTTCCCAGGTTGAAGGAAAACTTTTTCCAACAAATTCTTGAAAATTTGATGCATTTCCTGTCTTTGAAGACTTTCAGGATCAAAGGCAGCTCCCTGAATTTGCAAGGGGTTTTCCTGCAAGTGTACTGGCCGTGGGAGCCTTGGACTTTTCTCTGCAGCATCATTCTTATTTGGACCGCTGTGCTGTTGGGGGCTACCGTGTTGACAATCCTCCATGGAGAGATGTTTCACGTATTTCAACAGCTCCTCATCCATCTGTGCGTAATATTCAGCATCTTCGTATTTTTCTGATTCTGATTGTGATTCTTCACCTTTTCCAACGGCAGCTTCATGCTCTGCAATATAATCTGGATTATGACAATCTTTATTCGGCTGAACAAAGATTTCAGTGTAGCGTGTATTTTGTTGCGTGTTTTTGACATCTTTGACATCTTTGTCTGAGTCACAGTTAGATTCAACTGGATTGAAGCAAACTCTGCGCTCCTTTGGACTCGTATCAGGTTCCTCCTGAATAAAACCTGTTGGGTTTTCATTTTTTTTCTCACTTCCGTTTTCCTTGCTTGTCATTTTTCTGTTCTCTTGTCCAATATCACAGTACTCTCTTGCTTTCCTCTGACTCTGTCTGTCTTCCACTGTGGAGTGACTGGAACTGGTTTGACGTTCTAAAAATATAGGCAAGGAAAGCCCCCTGCTGTGATGTCATGACAACGTGTCACTACATTCTATTGACATCATAGAATGTGATGTCATACTGTCCTTTTAAACAAAAACAACTTTTACACAAGAAGAAGTAAAAAGATACTTTCATTTTATAATTTTTATACATTTGTATGCCCCTCTGAACTGCTTTACTTTGGGGTTGTTGCTGGGACCCCCACGTGCTCTGACTGCAGAGAAGAACGGCTCTAATTGTCCTGACTGATTTTGTAGGTCACAGAGTATCTGTGTGAGGCAGCTTTTTATTCATTCATGACTTTTTAACGTATCTTAACCAGGTAGAGTAGACAATTATTTCACTAACTATGGTGTGTTATTAAGTTTAAATTGTGAAATGGATGTTTTTTTTTTCATGTGCTCAACAGCATTCAACATTGTATCCGTTCTTTCAACGTATTCTTTTCATCAAACATACATATTACTGGCACTACGATATATTATTCCTACACACTTTAGTTGTTCTTTTCTGGGGGGGGTCTTTGTTAACTGGTAAGCAAGCAGCTTTGCTGACCACTACACACTCAACACCACAAGAACAAACCTGCAACCTGAGCTGACAGAAGCATAATTGATAAAGGACATTGGACATTATTTGTGGTGTCCCCCAGGGGTCAGTATTGGGACTTAATTTTTTTATTCAATATATAAATGACATATACAAAGTGTCAAAAATTTCTGAACCTGTGTCAAACACTTTGGGAAAGTTTGGTCCTCCAACTGATGAAGGTTACTAGGAAGTCCTCTAATGGGATTTCCACATGTATTCTGTTATTTTAACAAAGTATTTAGATATTGTACCTTTTAAAAATGTTCTGGTGAGTGTTTAATAGTCGCTGGTTGACGTGTCAACACATCAACTGTCTCTGAAAGATTGACTTCATGTTTGCAGGTGGACACAATGGTGAGACCTTTAAGACTGAGGATGATCCTGGGTGAAGATGATGCCAGGAAGTTGATGTTAGCTGCAGGGACACTCGTCTCAATAGAAGACTGGTGTCAGACAGGAAAGACACGCTTTGGACTGCAACAACATATTCAGCTTCAGTATGAAGATGAGGATTTTGGAAATGATTTCTTAGATCTGTCAGAGAAAACAGGAGTTGGAGTATCTGCTGCTGATGTTAAAGAAGGAAGTTGGAGTCAAAGAATCCAAAAATTAAAAGACTTCAAAAGTCACATTACTGAAAAAAAACAACAACTATTTACTGATTTGATCATCTTTAAAATGAATGTCCATTTTATTTTAGTTCCGTCTCCTAGCTCTTTTTCTTTGTGGGTGCTTTGGTTTAGGCTCTCCTTTTGGGTCAATGTTAAAATCGAGAGGTTGGAATCCAGTCCCATTGGACAGGTCTACGTGGATGTTTAACTTTGCATCTTCTTTTTTGTATTATTTATATTGAGAAACTTTAAGTTTGTTGACTCCTGCAACCTCTATTCTTCATGATGAAGCTTTACACACTGGGATTGTTTTTGTCTGTGATGTCTTGAAATCTGTTCCTTCATTCACAGGATATCTGACAGAAGAGCTGATGTGTTCATCATGTGACAGAGTGATGTTCTTCTGGATTTTAGTTGTGAAGGTTCCATCTTTGATTTTCTCTGTTTTCTCTGTAGGAATAAAAATTCTGCCTAAGATGACTAAGACCACCAAATGTGGGACGTGAAAGACCAGGAAAGAAAAGACAAGACAGTGACGGCTGCACTTTGGCGTCTTTGCTGTGATGTGTTGCAGTGTGTGTGAATGAGTTTATGCATAACGTGTTGTTTTAGAGTAAAAGTAGATGTAGGACAACCAGGTTTTTGCCAACAGAAGAGGACAGAGAAACAGGGCAGGAGCACTCTGTTCACCTTTGTTTAAGACTCATCAAAGTTGAATCAAATCTCTCACATTTTGCTGTGTCTTTAATATTTAAACAGAAAATACAGCAACCTACATTTACAAATGGAATCAAACCCTGATTAAAATCACTGCAAACATCTGAAGGAAAACATCTTGTGAAAAATTTTAAAGCTGTATATTGTTGTGAGGGAGGTCACAGTTAATCCTCACCAGCAGCTCTACGGTCGTTTTTTGGTGTGAACATTATGTGGTTTTATTTTGTGAACATGTTACCCAGAGGCTGACTGATGTCCATTTTATAAAACAGCAATGCTAGGGCTGCCTAAGACTTCTGCACAATACTGTGAGAACTATCCAAGTGAATAATAAGGTCACTTTTAAAATAATTCAACTCTCTCACCGTTGATTGTTATGTGAAGAGAATCACAAGAAGCTGTCACCTTGAACAAATTGTTCTCACCTCTGAAGTAATATTTATCTGTGTAATTTTATTTTAAATTCTCAAACACAGTTGTGCAGTTTCTCTCTCTCAGGTTTTCAGTAATCCTCATTGGAAAGGTTTTTACAGCATCCAGGTGGCTCTGGCTGAGATGTTTAGAGCAGAGGGGGCAGTAGATCCCACTCTCACACAGGTCCAGGACAGATCAGCCTTGGTCTGGTCACCTGGACCAGGGTGTCAGTTCAAGACCTGAACCACGTAGTGACTCCAAGACACAATGATTATGTGTGCGAGTGTGTTGATCACAAAATGATGTGAAAACCATCCCAACCTGACGTGAACCTGCATTCTTTCCAATTAGTGTTTATGTCATTCACAGAGGCTTTACAATTTTAATCTTAAGGATGTTTTTTACAGATTAAAATTCTACCAGGTCAAGTAGATCCTTTCACAGCAGTAGATTAGAGCACAGCTTACTAATATATTAAAACAATGTTAATATACTGTAGTATTCTGGTTTTACAATGCTCCTGACTTGTTTCTTTGCAAGGCAGTATGGAAATGACTATTGATCCTTCAATGAGCTGGTTTGGTTTCAGCACCACGGTCAGCTCCCAGTAATGATAATCCATTTATAAAAGCACATCAGCATCCGTCTGCACCGATCTCTTCAAAACAGAGAGAAGGATGTTCCACCCACCACATGGGCTTGTGTGTAGTCCTCCAAAAAAGTAACTTGGCACTAGAATATGAAGTTTGGTAAGTCTGGTACAACTACAATAAACTAGAGGATAAACAGTGGTCCTCGTGCAACAAAAAGTAGACCATGTCTGAGGCTGTTACACATATTTTGGAGATTGTAATACACTGCAACATGCAGACATGTGTTTAAAATGCACAACAGAGTGGATGAGGAACCAAGTTCATGCTGTAAAGATAAATCTGCATTTCCACCGACCGATGTGGGTCATCCAGCTATGTTTCCACCACTGGAATCATTTTGGATGTGAGCATCACCACTATTATTTACACCTTTCTGTCTCTTATGTTTTAAGTTTAGGTGCAGGACTGTTGTTATTGCTTGTAAAGTCAGGTTAAACAACATTTAACTGTAGACATTCATGGTTCAGTCAGCTGGGAAAACGGAGTTCTAGAGGAAGCTGAAGGATCAGAGACGGCTGCAACTTTGACATGACCCAAGGTGACCCCTGTTTCCATCCTGGGGGTCAGTGTGGACATCATTGAGGATTACAAATATCTTGGAGTACAGTACTGTACAGCTCCTCCCTCTGAGTGTCAGAGACACTTGGAGTCAGTGGGTTGATGTGGACTCTTAATAATGTGCAATAATCCAGAGCAACAACTACATCTATGTGCAATATTCTATATTCAGCTGTTGGTAAACTGTTGTTATTTATCACACTGTAGATACATAATCAAAATGTTCATGACTATTTATTGTTTAGATATATTTTACTTTATATTAGTATTTATGTTTAAATGCATGGATTTTTTTTACACTTTCCTACTTTCCTACTTTCGTACAATGCTCTTGACTTGTTCTGTACAAGACAGTTTGACTATTGATGCTTCAATGAGACAGTTTGTATATGTGAGTTTGTGTAAATAAATACATCTTTAGGTGTTTGCTTAAATTGAAATCCCATGCAAATAAAAAACAAATAGCCACAAACTTGAGCAGATATTGTGTGTAAAATTAATGATGGAGGGATCCAAATCAAAGCAGAACTAAACTCATTTTCTTACAACAAATGAAGGACGACACCACTATTATATTCTTGATGTGATGAAATTAAATTCTGGTTATCTGCAGTACAGTTCTGCAGAGTAAAAACTGTTATTATTCACACTGATGAATATTTGAGTTATGTGTTCACATTCTGACTCTGAAACTTATGACATCCAGATTTTAATGATAAAAACTGTAAATGTAGTTTAGACTGGTGCAAATCAACTTTTAACATACTGGTAGGATTGTCTTTATTTCAAGAGAGATGCTTATTGGGACATCTGTAAAGATGTTTGATCACAGATCAAATATTTGATCCAAACTTAACCAAACTTGTGCTGACAGCTGCTCTGAGATCCTCTGTAAGTGTCAACCACAGATCGTCACCAACTCACACACATCAATATTTAATGAACTCACTGAGATACAAACCAACATTTCATAAACTTACACAAGACTTCAGTTGTTTCTACGACCTAAAGTTTCTACTGGCTGAAGACATTCAGCTGTGAACTGCAGTGATTCTGTTTGGACCCCAACGTTCACCACTTGCAGCTGAATTTAGCTGTTCTGGTTTTATTTTTGGTATTTTTATTTTTGTCCTTTTGTACATCAGGGGAGTGGTGGCCTAGTGGTTACAGTGGTGGGCTTGGGCGTGGAGGACCCAGGTTCAAGCCCAGGGCTTGGTAATGGTAAATTGGTGGGGGCCCCTGAGCAAGGCCCTTAACTCCCAGTTGCTCACCGGGGCGCTGGTTCTAGCAGCCCCACTGCTCACTAGTGAAACTAGTTGATGGGTTAAAAGCAGAGACTAATTTCGGTGTGCATCGTACATACAGCGTGTGCACGTTGTCCACACTGACAAGAAAAGGAAGGAAAAAAAAAAAAAACAAAATCAGTTCTGTCTCCACTAAAGAGTAAATGCTCCTCCTACTCCTCCTTCTGGCCTCCATCAGAAACCTCACCTCCAGAATCAGGCCTCCAGAACACATGAGCACATAAATGGACACCACCAGGTGACCACTGTGGGGTCCAGGTGTGATACGATCTAGTCTGGAGCAGCTGATGATGTAGACAGACGAGCTGACTGCAAACCAGGAACCAACAAGCTTCCCTCATGTTGCATCCCTGTGACGAGACATCAAACCACCTGGACCAGATGTGACATGTGAAAAGTTAGAAGACGATAGTTTGACAGAAACACGACCACCATGGCAGTCCTTCTGTGTCCTGAACTGCCTCCATCCAGGAAACAACACTCCAGGATTAACTCTTGTTTCACCTTTGCTGTGTCAATGCAGCTTTCTGGGAATACCACTGACACCTCCTCCACCTGACAACACTGGTCACATGCACTGAGAGTGCACGAGACCAGTGACTTAGATTTCATCAGACTAAACTTTTACTCACATTGTCTCTTTTGTTCTTCATCATTTCACAGTTTTCCCCTCAGTGTGTCAGGATCACAGCTCTCAGCAGCACAGAGCTCCAGGTTGAGCTTCTGGATCCCTGCAGACACATAAATGTGTCCTCATTTTCACCAGGAACACGAAGGAAAATGTCAGAAGTTTCTCATTTAACCAGTGATGTCACAACCAGAATGAGGTTGTAGTGGAATTTTTATATTACACCCCTTACTTTCTTTATAATTCTTTGGATGCAGCTCTCAGACTCCCCCCCCCCCCCTCCCCACATACCACTCCACATCCTGACTCCCGCCTGATAAATGACACCTTCTCTGTACTATTGGCGACGTGAACAAAAGAACGTCGTTACAAGAACTGCCGGTCAGAAGACACATCTACTGTAAAATGCATATCTCTTTGTCACGAGACAGATATGCCCAGACATGGAACAAAGCTCCTTTGTCATGGAATGTGTGCACTCCAGACGTGAAACAAACCCCCTTTGTCATGGAATGTGCGCGCTCCGGACGTGAAGCCAAAACCCTTTTGTCATGAAATGAGCGCGCACTCGCCACCCAGCCAAACCCCCTTTGTCATGAAATGAGCGCGCCCTCACTGTAAAGCGCAAGCACCTTTTTAATGTATATGCCTTTGTCCGGAAATTCATGTTTTCTGTATAAAAGACGCCTCCCTTCATTTAGCGGCAGGACTCTGCAGACCCCTCCGCTCGTGTTTATTCCCGGTTGATTTCAAATAAACGAGTGTACGAAGACAGTAGACTTTTGCTCTTTCTTCCACCGACTATTTTTTCCACGACAATTTGGTGTCAGAAGTGGGATGCCAAGAGGGCCGCTGAGATCCAGATGACGGGTTGGCCACCTGAATCTGCAGAGATTCATCCTCACTACCTTGCTTAGCATTTCTGAGAGAGAGGACTTCTACCTGAGATCTCAGTCGACCGTGACAGCATCTCCAAACCCGCTGTGGGAAAAGTAAACGGTGAGAAGTATTTTTTTTCCAATTCTATCCAAAAGATTAAAAGGCTCAGATTGGAGCCCATAGGATAAGAAACATTTATACCAAATTCTAAAACCTAAGTGAAACGAAGATTTTTTTTATAATTCTACAGTCAACTGTCTTCATTAATTGTTCTGAACAAGAACAGTTGTTCTGAAAAGAGATCGTTGAAAGATACGATAATGCTTAAGCAAGATCAGGTTTTTGCGCGCATCAGAATGAGATCGGATTGAATCAGTGAACCGGTGAACAAAAACCAGCTCAAAAATTGTTTTAGATCCGATCAAACTCTGAATTTTAGATAAGAAGGTTTTGGTGTTGAAGAGAAGAGATTAATTTTTCTTTTCTCTCATATCCTGGATACTCGGGACATAACGTACCATAACTTCCAGGAGGCCAAAACCAAGTTATTCTAGCGGCACCCAGAGCTGTGAGTCGACGCTGAGGCAAGACCAATTTTAAAGTCCTGTGAGCTTACGCGAGATCAGGTTGTAAAAGCGCACATAATAGTATATTGTGAGCCCTGGTTAAGACAAAATCGAGCTCTCAGTCCTGTGAGCTTAATATGCATTCAGTCCTGTGAGTAGACGTCACGAGATCAGGTTAGGAAACATGGGTAACATGTTAATAAGGCACAGCAACCGGAATATTAAAAAATTACCAAAATTAGCTAAATTAGCAAAAAAAAAAAGAACAAAACAGATTCGAATTTAATTATATTTATGAAAGACAATCGGGAAAGATTCATGTGAATTCGTCTACTATTGGAGTGATAATCAGACGATGTCCAACAAATGATAAGAATGGATGAATGCTTGAAATTGTGAGAAACTGAGTGTGATAAGCGTGAACGCCAAGAAGCATGCAAAAAAAAAAAAAAAAAAAAGGGAACTTAACGAAACTGATGCAAAGAATGATAACACTGTCAGTAGTTGTCTGTATCCCTCTATGCAGGGCCTGTGGGGATCCTCGGTTGGAGCCTCACTTGAATCCACCCCTCCGCCTTACCAACCACCACTCTCTACACCAGCAGACCAATCGGGAGTGGCCAGACGTGGCCTAGCCCCTGATTCGTCGGCAGATAGCTGCTCCTCCTCTACTCCTACTCTAGACCAGGCCCACACGTCCCTGAGGCCTCCCACCTTCTCTCTGCCATCATTTACTGAACAACTTATCATTACTCATCCCCGATATCCAACCCAATAACTCTGAAATTCTTTTCAAAAATTAAAAATCCTTCCCCCCCTCCCAAATGCATCTACGCTCAGCCACAAATAAGGTGTTCACTGCCCCCATGGTTCAGGTTGCCGGACCACAAGGACTACCCGCCTACGTCTACCGTCCCTGGACTGTGAATGACATCATCGTGGCCTCTAAACACCTACCAAAGCTAGAAAAGTGCGGACAAGCCCTTGCCAATGCATTTAAAGACTTTATCAGAGACTATGTCCCCACATCCTCTGAAATGTCCAGAGTTCTCCTCAACCTTCTGACCCCAGCTCAGTTTGCCCTATTGAAGCCACAATTCCTCCATCGCCGTCAACCTGCAACTCCATACTGGACCACAGCCAACCTACGTGACGGTGACATCGCAGACGACATTGATTACAGAAAATGGGTCACTACCTTCTTCCAAGCTCTCCGAGATAGCTTCCCAATCGCATGTGACCTGTCAAAAATCACAGCGTGTACCCAAAAAGGGAGAGGAGGTGGACAACTACCTTCTCCGTCTCCAGTCGATCCACGATGATTACAGTGGAATGACTAAGCCTGATCCCTACCCCGGCCCCATTATGACCCCCTACAAGAGTCACCTCAAACAGAGCTTCCTGGATGGACTTGACTCCCCTGAGTGCCATCACAAAAGACTCCTGCATCGGGTGGCAGAAAGCTTCCATGCGTCTAGATGACATCCTGAGACACGCTGACCATCAACAAAAAAGACTTGCCGGATTTCTTTCTCCTGCACCGATCAACCCCCAAAACCCACCCAACCGCTCAAGTGACACTTGCTTTTACTGTGGAGAAAAAGGACACTGGGCCAACACCTGCTCATTAAGACCGCACAAGCGCAGAAACAGAGACAATTATAGAGGCCAAAGAGGAGAGCAATCTAAAACCCATTATTCGGACTGAAAGGCAAAGTGGGGTGTAGATCCGGTGGGCACGTCGGGTGAGGAACCCCCCCAACAAACAGATAAGATCGCAATCTCACACACACACACACACACACACACACACACACACACACACACACACACACACACACACACACACACACACACACACACACACACACACACACACATTATTTCATTGCCCAACTGAAGAAAGCATTTTGAATCTTCCTCTGTTTAAAATGACAGTTGCTGGTAAAGATATTGTTTTTGTTGTGGATTCTGATGCAACTTTTTCAGTGGTTAAATCAGCTGATTTGCCTGGTACTAAACTTAGGGGTATATTTCTTTACTCTTTGGGTGCTAGTGGCACAGAAATAAAAGAACACTTTACAGTCCCTCTATCTTGCTCTGTTGATAATCTCCCCCCCATTAAAACACTCTTTCCTGTTATCACAGTGCTGCCCTTTTAATCTGTTGGGCCGGGACCTCATGCTATCTTTAGGCCTCGAGCTCCGGTCCTCCCCTGAAGGCATGAAGGTAATTTCTCCTACCACCTGTTCCTACACAATGACCAAGGAGATCATGACTGCTCCTCCCACCCTTGTATATCAATGGTGGATTTCTGTAGACGAATCCCAGCCCCTAATTACCATGGCAAAAGCTAGAGTTCCACGAACTGTTGTTTTCATGAGACCACAAAATGTTCATTGTACCGTTTGGATAACATCGGAACCTGACTCCGAGCTTGAACAACAGTTCTTCTCAGATCTAACTGATGTTTTGCAAACATGCAGCCTTTACTGGTCTGCAACGCGCAGCGCTCTTTCTGTCTCCCTCACCCCCCTACTATCCACATTTTTTAAGGTACCTCACAGTGATCCTCACATCTCCCTAGCTAAGTCTAAAACTGACCAATGGAAGGATTTGGGACCCTGGACTCAATCCTGCAACTTAGCTACTGATTGGACCCCCACCCCAAATCCATTGGTGTTCTTCTCCCCCTCCACACTGCTTTCAAAACCACCTGCTCCCATCAGCTGATATGTCAAAAATCTGTTTGTGTTTGAAAGCTTCTCCTCTAGGTCCTGTTCCCCTTTTACTTCTCAACTCCCCTGACTCCACACCTGAGTTGAATTCAATACCGCCTTCTGCCTGGGCCACTCACAAATATGATGTAGGGCTCATCAAAAACTGTGAGCCCCTGATAGTATGGAGAGCCTCATGACTGTGTGGCTGAACTTTCTCTCTCCTGCACTCCCTGACCTGACTTATCTGATCTCCCCCTTGACAACCCTGACTTAATCCTCCGCCTCTCGTGACCCCGCCACCGGTAACTGCCGTACCGGTTATGCTGTCTGTTCAGACCATGACATTGTAGAGTCCGCACCTCTGCCTTGCCATTACTCTGCACAGGTCTCTGAACTCGTTGCTTTAACACGTGCCTGCATTCTCGCCACAAACAAATCAGCCACCATCTGGACGGATTCCAGATACGGTTTTGGCATCGTTCAAGACTATGGTCAGCTCTGGAAACACCGCGGATTCCTCAAATCTGATGGGAAACCAATTTTAAACCACTCTTTGGTTGCAGATCTACTAGACTCCATCCTTCTCCCAAAACGAATTGCTGTCTGCAAATGTTCTGCTCACACTAACTCCTCTGACAGTGTTTCTGTAGGTAACGCACGTGCTGACGCAGCTGCAATGAAATCCTGTTTGCAACTCCTCCTAATGTGGGCTTGAAACCCCCCACGGCTCCTCCTCCCGACACAGCCCTGTGTGAAGCCAACATGCTAACTTACTGTGCTAACCTTTCAAAGCCCTCTCAGACATTCGTTCTCAAGTTGCTGTTGCCCTCCCGAGCCCTGCTGAAGGACAACTCCACACCCTGGTCCCTGGTGACTTTGTGCTGATCAAAAGCTTCAACAGACAGAAGTGGAGCCATCAGCGCTGGTTTGGCCCGTTTCAGATCCTCCTGACCACACTAACTGCTGTCAAGATCGCTGAGAGAGCCACCTGGATTCATGCCTCACACTGCAAGAAGGTCCCTCCTCTTGACCAGCCGCCCTTGACTTCAGCCGACCAGACCCAGACCACATCTCCGTAAGGTCGTCGCTCACTAGCAAGATCAGTGCGGAATGAAACAGTGTCCCACTGCAACAGTAATATGCCAAGTTCCACCGCTACCCCCTGACATGGATCAACCACACCCCTGGCACCCCAGACGGGACCCGAAATGGTCTCTAGGAAATGCCACCAGCTGCCTCATCCTCATAGCCATCCTCATCGTTGTCCCGATTCTTCGAGTTTTCTTTCTTTCTTCTTTCTCTCAGACTCCCCCCCCCCCTCCCCACATACCACTCCACATCCTGACTCCCGCCTGATAAATGACTTCTCTGTACTATTGGCGACGTGAACAAAAGAACGTCGTTACAAGAACTGCCGGTCAGAAGACACATCTACTGTAAAATGCATATCTCTTTGTCACGAAACAGATATGCCCAGACATGGAGCAAAGCCCCTTTTTCATGGAATATGTGCGCTCCGGACGTGGAGCAAACCCCCTTTGTCATGGAATGGGCGCGCACCTGCTGCCCAGCGTATGCTCCTTTGTCATGAAATTGTGGTGGAAATTTTCTGGAATCCAATGAGAGAGTAAACAGTTTCAAGTTTAACACAAAAGTTTATTTACAAGATACACGTTGATCAGACGTGCAGAGAAGTCTCGCTAGGAGAGTTCTGCCGTGATGAAGAAGAGACAGGTTTTTATATGTTCCAAACTACAAAACATCACATGAGTTACAGCTGTGTAGCTGCTCAAAATGGCAGAGCAGATTGTCTCAGTTGAAATATTTCTGCAAGACTCCCTTACTGCTTATCAGACTTAAGAGGAGGGGTAAAGTGGGTACCTTGTCAGGGTGTAAATTTTAAGAGTGTGAGAAACAGAGAGTCTGTTATGCCTGACATAAATTTAACACAGGCTACATAGTAAAAAGACAAAGAACAGGCTTGTACCTAAAACATGCTTACTTAGGGTCATATTAAGTTCAGACAATGTTTAAACTGCTTAGTGGGATAAGTGATTCAAACTAGTACTATGTGAATATAATATTTCTCTCACAGTTCTGATGGATCTTTGCGGTGCAAACATGGAAAACATCACACATGCAGCTGCCAGTTATCTTCAAACTGACTCAAAGCACGTTGACTGGAGGAGTTCATGCAGCTGTTTGTGAAAAGAGTAAGGAAAGACCCAAACATTCTGTTTAGAGCACTTTAATGAGTGCTGTGTAGAACTTCCTGATGCACCGTTCTGTGATGTCATCAGTGACATCATGTTTCTTTGATGACGTTCCAAGGCTACATGACCAAGTAAGTATTTAGATCCATATGCATCTGATTGAGGGAACTGATTGGCTCAAGACCAAGATAACATGTGCCTTTTACCAAATGCAGCAACAGCGCCCTCTTCTGTGTTCTGTTTCAATGAGCATTGATTTCCTTTGATTTCCAAATTTGATATAAAAAAACATAACTTGTTAATATGTCTTAATATGGTGGAATAATTTCTAATTGTTGAGTTGAACATTTCAACAAAGTAACTGATACAGTGATTTGTACTTTGACGCATTCTTTCTAGTTATCTCATCTTTGGTTACGCGCTATGTTCTAATCTTATAAGTTACTTGTCTTCCTGTGATTTGTGACCTCATTATTTTCAATAAAAACGAAAGGAGGACGGGAGAGAAGGAGGTCGGAGTAGAGGAAATGTGACCGAATTCCTCTGTCTGTCCTCCTTGCGAGATAAAACGAAAACCCTTACTGACTTTGTCTTTCTTCTTTATTGTGTGTTTAATAAATGTTAGGTCGTTTAAACCTGACATTTAATTGGTCCTTCGAGCCGGATCCCAACAAACCAAGGAGTCCAGCAGGTGCGGTGGACTTCAAGGAAACTGTGGACGTTTATAAATTTCAAGGCTGATCTTCCGCCTCACCGGCTGGAGTCCAAGGTTGACGGGAGAACCGAAGGAAGACAGAGTTGGTAAGTGAGATTTTGTTGTGTTACCCTGAAAGAAGAGGGTGTTGAGGGACGACGGAGTCCGATAAAGTCCGTGTTAAAGTCCGTGGAATTCTAGACACTGACGGTAAAAGAGGGGCGCCGGAGTCCGATAAAGTCCGTGAGAAAATACGCGAAAATTCTAGATACTGACGGTAAAAAGAGAAAAATAGACGACGGAACCGATAAATTCCGCGGGTAAAGTAACGTCATTTCTGTGTTGAGTGATTGTGAGTGTGACTGGAGACACAAAACCAGCAGGTATTTTGTCTCATGTAAACCAGTAGGAATGTAAACAGCAACCTGTTGTGGAAGCAGAGGCAAGAATCCTTCGCTTGGGAATCAAGTTGAAGTAAGGATTACCACTTCCGGTAATTTAATTGCTGTCCTACTGTCAAAATAAA
This sequence comes from Xenentodon cancila, assembly GCA_014839995.1. NCBI lineage: Eukaryota > Metazoa > Chordata > Actinopteri > Beloniformes > Belonidae > Xenentodon > Xenentodon cancila. Next base: position 15,916,050 of record CM026220.1, on the reverse strand, counting down.
ATCCAGGTGTTAGAATACCCTAGGTATTGAGACCGGCCTGGACCAAAACATCTAATAAAACAGTAAAAAAAAAAAAAAAAAAAACACTTTTAAATAAAAGACATGGGGAAATGGTTCAGTAAAGTTGACCATAAAGAAAGATTAGTATGCAGGGACTGGAAATACATGCAGAAAAAAGACCCAGAGTCAATAAAGTACCTTAACTTGTGGATCAGTAAATATGGTTTTAAGGGAACTTTGAACTCACAAAGAATAGTTGACCTGCAGGATAAGATAAAAACTGACACAAAACAGGACACCAAAACAATGCGGAAACGCGGGTTTGACGAGAGCCTGAAATGGTTAAAAGAAGCAGAGAGAAGAGAACAAGGAAAAGGGAGGGGGGACTGTAGGAAAAAAAGAGAAAAACCTGAGGTCATGTTTCACAGAAAAGAAGACGATGAGACAGGACCTGTACAGAGAAAACAGAAAGAAGGGGAAACAGACGAAGACGAAAACATGAAAATTCCTTCTGAAACGATACCAATCTATCCACCGTTACCCCCTCCCACCCCCCCACCGCCGGAATATGCCTTTGAGCGAAGACACACCCGCACGCAGGGCAGCGTAGGAGACTGGTCTAAGGTAATGGGGGAGGGGTTAAATCCTCCCCCTGTTTCTGTCCCACCAGCTGACACTTTTCCTCTTATAGAGGTGGCAAATCCTAACACCGACGATGTTGACAGAACCATCCTAGTTTACAGGACATGGACAATGGATGACGTTAAAAAGGCCGTAGAGGGCATAACCTCCCATAAGGAGGACGTGGAAGGCTTTGTCAATGACATAGAGGACCTCAGACGGTCCTACCACCTTAACGGCAGGGAAGTCCAACAAGTTTGGATGACTACTCTCGGCAGTGACTGGTATCATGTCAGAGGAAACTGGGACCCCCAACATTGCGGTAAGGCTTTGGATCCAGACACAGAAGAACTGCGACGCAGAATAAAAGAACTCGCTGACAGAACAAAACAACGGTTCAAAAAACGTGCTAATTACACAGAAATAGGTCGCGTGAAGCAACGTGATAACGAAACATTTCAGGACTACATCATCAGAATGACTGGAGTTTTTAAACAACACAGTGGACTGACAGATGACAATGACCCTACTGGACCCTACCAACAACAATTAAAAAATGCCCTACATGCAGGGTCCAAAGACTCAATCAGACATTGGGTGGAAAAGTACTATGCTCAACTACCCTCCAGTAATCTACAGAGCTATATAGACTATGCTTTACATGCTGAAAAGGTTGTACAGGAAAAAAAGACAAGAGTTAATACTCTCTACACAGAACCGACAGAGGAAGTGTTCTATCAAGGCCACAGAGGCCAGTATGGGCGTGGGCGTGGTAGATGGTTTCGCGGTAGAGGCAGGGGATGGTTTGGACAGGAGAACAGAAACAGAGGGTGTTGGAGCTGTGGTAAAGAGGGACATATTTCCAGGAACTGTCCACAGATAAAACCTCAAGCATGGCTAGATTGCTCCAATCCTGACACGGGCCGACCTGCTGCGACTGACGAGTGTTTAATAAACTTCCAAGACTTATTGCTAATGGATGATGTCAAACCACAGATTGATCTACTAGTGAATGGAAAAAAAATGACTTTTCTCTGTGACACAGGCGCCTGCAGAACCACTATTAAACAAAGCATTCCCGGGTACCATAAATCTGACACAGGGATCGTAGTACGATCTGCTAGCGGTCAGACCACGTATGTGGATGAATCAGAACCCGTGTGGTTAAGAGACCCAGAGGGAGAATCCTGCCAACTGTCTGTACTCTATTTTCCAAACTGTCCCGTCAATCTATTAGGAAGAGATGGACTGCTGCTTTTGGGATTAGCTTTGCTGCCCTCTGCCGAGGGGAACATTGTGGTACGAAGGAAACGGGACCTAGTGAGTTGTGACACACACGTACTTCAGGGCCCAGGAGAGCCTTATCTTTATTACGCTCTTGATATCCCAAACAAACCACCAGCACAGACAGGAGATGCCCTCCTCGCACGGAGCAAAGACTCTGTTGAAGTAGAGCAGGACAGAATGAGTGCAGACGATCTTCAGGTCACTCTGTACTGCAAAAACACCCCGGGGTCAGATAAGGGCTATGAAAATCTGCTCAACAAAAGCACACCAACAGCTGTCACGGTTAACTATCTGTATTCAGATCACAGTACAGCGGCAGCTGGAGTAACATTGAAAGACAGTCAGAAACCCTTATTCAGAATGTGGACCCCTCCACATATTCCCCTGTTTAAAGCATACACGCAGAAATGGCAAGATTTGGGAATAATAGTCCAAATCGGTGAACGTGCCTCTGATTGGGTGGCTACTTCGGCTAATACATGGTACAGTGCGTCTACTGGACTGACCAGAACCGCCTTGTTCTGGACAGTGCAGGTCAAGAATAGTATTCACATGCGCGAAACAATCACTTGATCTTTTGTTTTGACTACGGCGGAGGAAGCAATGTTGCAGGATCTTCCACCACAACTTTGGTCTGAGGGGCCGTCGGACGTGGGATTATTAAAAAGAGCAGACCCAGTAATAATTCGCCCACAAACTGAATATAAACCATGTCAAAAACAGTATCCACTAAAACCTGATGCCTTAGAAGGAATCAGGCCAGTCATCAGAGATTTAAAACAAGCTGGAGTTATAATTGAATGTCCTGACTCACCGTGCAATACACCTATTTTTCCAGTTAGAAAACAAGCTCCATCTACCGGCTGGAGGATGGTACAAGATTTACAGGCAGTCAATAATGCGGTGATTCAGCGAACCCCCTGTGTACCGGACCCACATAAGCTACTAAACAGCCTGAGGTCAGATGCGTCTGTCTTCACAGTGGTGGACATCAGTAACGCTTTTTTCTCTGTCCCCGTCCATAAAGACAGCCAATTTTGGTTTGCATTCACATTTGAAGGGAAGAAATACACTTATACTAGACTGCCTCAGGGTTATTGTGAAAGTCCCACCATCTATTCCCAGATTATGAGCGCCAGTATGTCACGTTTTCAGCCGCCGGGGAAAAGTCAAGTGTTGCTTTACGTTGATGATGTTTTGCTTGCGTCGCCAGATAAGGAGACCTGTAAAAAAGACACAATTGCTCTTTTAAAATATCTTGCTAGTGAGGGACACAAGGTCAACAAGAATAAGCTACAACTCTGCCGAGAACAAGTTAAATACCTTGGCCACATGTTATCTAAAGGGGGGAGGACTATCTTACAAGATAGGAAATCTGTCATTTTACAGGCTCCAAAACCGCTAAACAAAAAACAAATGATGTCTTTCTTGGGCCTCACGAACTACTGTCGCAGCTGGGTACCCAACTACGCTGAGATCACAGCTCCTCTTAGCACTATGATGCATGAAAAAGATATGAAAATGACTTCTCCTTTGTCCTGGACTGCTGAAGCTGAAAAAGCTTTCTGTGACATCAAACGCATTTTAGCATCCTCTACGGTGCTCTCACTACCTGACTATGACAAACCTTTCATTCAGACTGTGGACTGTAGAGGCTATTTCATGACTTCTGTCCTCTTACAACAACATGGTGATAAAACCAAGCCTGTGGCATATTTTTCGTCAAAATCAGATGCGGTGGCTTGTGCTATGCCTCGTTGTGTCAGGGCCGTTGTTGCAGCTGCTATGGCAGTCGGACTCAGTGCAGGCATAGTTTTGTTCCACTCTCTCACCCTGAAAGTGCCACACGCGGTGTCGGCGTTACCGCTGCAAACAAATCTCACTTTCCTGTCCCCCGCCAGGCATTTGACGTGCATGTCCATACTGTTGTCACAATCCCACCTCACGGTTGAACGCTGTACTGCACTCAATCCTGCCACTCTCCTCCCCCTTCCACACGAGGGGGAGGCTCATGACTGTCAACAGTTAGCTGAAACGCTGTGTAAAAGTCGCCCTGATTTAAAAGATGTACCCCTGTCCACAGGGCAGGTTTTGTTTGTGGATGGTTCATCTAGAAGAAATCCATTTGGAAAGACTGAAACTGGTTATGCTGTAGTCACACAAACGGAAGTTTTGCAGGCTAGAAAGCTTCCATCCACTTACTCGGCTCAGGCTGCAGAACTTGTCGCTCTCACTGAAGCATGTAAACTCATGAAAGACAAATCAGCCACGATTTACACCGATAGTCAGTATGCATTTGCCACGGTACACACTTTTGCGCAGTATTGGAAGAATAGAGGCATGGTCTCTTCAACTGGGAAGCCTGCCACACATGCTGCACTACTCAGAGACTTACTCTCTGCTGTGCAGCTGCCACAACAACTAGCGATATGCAAATGTGCTGCACACACCAACAACATGGACTCCGTGGCTGTAGGAAACGCTTTTGCTGATAAGCATGCCAAACTGGCTGCTGCCACCTCCTCCTCTGACTCTTATCTGTCTGAACCAGCGATATTGTCCCATGATATTCTGATCGATATGCAGCACCAGAGCCCTCCTTCTGAAACCGCGTTGTGGGTTCGCCACGGTGCCACGCTGAAGGACAATGTTTATGTGTGACCCTTGGCAAAGCCTATACTCCCAAAGAATCTGTACAGATGGGCTGCTGTGTTGAGCCATGGGGCTACCCATGTCTCCACAGGAGGGATGGTGTCACAGATTAATGCGCACTTTACGACGTATGGGTTTAACAACTATGCACAAAATTTCTGTAGAATGTGACTCACGTGTGCTAAACATAATTCTCAAGGCAACTTGAGACCGCGCCGGGGCAAATTTCCCGCCCCTCAATATCCATTTCAAACCATTCACATGGATTTGATAGAACTCAGTCCTGCAGAGGGAAAAAGGTTTTGCCTGGTAATTGTTGACGCATTTTCTAAATGGGTTGAACTCTTTCCAACAAAACATCCTGATGCTATTACAGTAGCTAAAGCATTGTGTAAAGACATAATACCTAGATATGGTATTCCTGAGAGAATATACAGTGATAATGGCAGTCATTTTGTAAATAAGATCATCCGAAAAATAAGTACCCTGTTTGAAATCAACCTAAAAAACCATTGTGCTTACCATCCTCAAAGTGCAGGTCTGGTAGAAAGAATGAAGGGCACAATTAAGGGCAGATTGAGGAAATGCATGGAAGAAACTGGCAGATCCTGGGGAAACTGTCTTGACCTGGTTAAGCTGGATATCAACATCACTAGCTCTCAAGGGCTGACTCCATATGAGGTTCTTTTTGGACGACCGTACCGGTTACCCCATTTTAAAAATCAATGGGACACTGATGATGAAGCTGACCTTGCTAATTACATGAGGAAGATGCTGGAAAAACAAAAACAAATGCCAACTGATGAAAATCCTTCTGTTTCTCAGCAGAACGTCCAATTAGTGGAACCTGGAGACTGGGTGCTAATCAGAAGCATAAAGAAGAAGCACTGGTACTCACCCAAGTGGGAGGGTCCATATCAGGTATTGCTGACCACTCCCACTGCGGTAAAAATAGCGGAAAGACCTTCTTGGATTCACTTAACTCATTGCAAAAAGGTCATTTCGGTTGAAGACTCCGATAGGAAAGGTGAGCCAAAGTCTGATAATAGGGTGGATCCAGACATTTAGAGTCTGAATAGACCCGAAAGTCAGTGAAGCACTTTAAGACACCTGACCAAGTAGAGGAGATAATAATTCAACCGAAATGACACCAAAATGGGTAAGAAATGCTGTAGGATGCTGGATAGTGACTTTATTCCTCATCCTGAGTTTTATGTTTTTCTGGTACCTATGGACACTGCCTAGAATTAATCCAGCAACAAATGTCACTTCACTACCCATACACCACCGGTCTAGACGGGGGGCTCGGCCAAAACAGTTGCCCCAGAACCCCTGTGCTAATGTTGGACAAGACAAAACCGATGAACCATATGTGTGTTATAACTCCACCTCTTTGGTCAGCACCATACAGATAGCCATGTCCTCATTCCACATGGGTCGCTATTTAGGTGCTGAGTGGTATAACTACCCCCTTTATCTCGAATCTGAAGAAAACAATAGGATGCTTGATTACTGGGGTTATTCGTTTAATCCTGTAGGCACGACATGGAAAAAAGGTACATATGGATGGGAACCTTCAGCGCAATATTGGTCAGCGGTTCTTAAAATGACGAAGACAACCATAAAACGTGCTCCCGTGCTTCTCCTGTCATTTAACACAACCTCTAATCCCCTAGCTAAACGGCCCCCGGCTAGACTACGTATCCGAAATCCTCAGTGTTACAGGCTTAAAATATGTGTGTGGAAGTCAGGTACGGACCCCTGCACATTCTTTTCCATTTGCCCCAATGTAACTGCCATTGTTAACAACAGTCCCTATGCAGGGTTTGCCAGAGGGCCTCTAACCACGTCCTCTATGACATTTCAGATCATTAATCATGATCTTACTGTAGATGAGTGGTTTCAGGTCTCTACTGGGATCTCTGGTAACAATAACAATTGGCTGGTATTAGTGGAAGAAGCTGCTAAAGCAATTAGGGCTGATTGTGTTGTCTGCATGGGTCCACGTCCTATTTTGCAGGTTATACCAGCATTGGTAAACACTCAGTGTGTCTTAGAGCTGATGAATACGACTACACCTAACTCGAATTGCTCACAATGGGACTCAGTTTACCCCATAACCGGAGAAGAAAAGAAAAAGCCTATTTTCTCCAACAAGGTTGCTACCGGTAATTTCACCTGTATTGATCTCAAGGGCGCGGGAACACGATTAGGGAACCTGTCTGTCTCCAACTGCACTACAACATTGTCGGTCGGCCCAGGATTTTTTCCCGTAACCAGGAGCGACATCTGGTGGTGGTGTGGAGATGACAGGCTTTTTGACAAATTACCTAAGAATGTTACGGGTTACTGTGCTCTAGTCACTCTCTTGCTTCCTGTTTCAGTGTATCCCTATATCTCAGCTGAGGAACTGATGACCATGCTGTCTGCCGTAACATCAGGACGGCTTTACAGGAACAAGAGATCCAGCAGCTCCACTTGGGTCTCTCACAACGATCCCACGTACATTGATGCCATCGGGGTGCCACGCGGTGTGCCAGATGAGTACAAATTGGTAAATCAGATAGCAGCAGGATTTGAGTCCTCTGTTTGCCCGTGGTGCACGTTGAACAAAAATGTGGACAGAATAAACTACATCCACTACAATGTTCAGAAATTAGGGAACTGGACACAGAACGGGTTCGAGGCTGTACATGGACAGCTGTCTGCCACGTCACTTATGGCTTTCCAAAACAGGATTGCCCTGGATATGCTTCTGGCTGAGAGAGGAGGTGTGTGTGCCATGTTCGGAGAACGATGTTGCACTTTTATTCCCAATAACACTGCTGCAGATGGTAGTCTTACCACAGCCATACGAGGGCTGCGTACCCTGAACGGCAAGATGAAGGAGCACTCCGGTGTTGACATGTCCATGTGGGACTCCTGGCTGGATGCATTTGGCAAGTACCGAACCTTGGTGTCTTCTGCACTGGTATCCATCGCTGTATTTTCAGCAATTCTGACATTGTGTGGGTGTTGTTGTATTCCATGTCTGCGTGCACTGCTTAACCGATTGATCACCACAGCCATCTCACCCATGGAGGACCGGGTGGCATCAATGTATCCGCTTTTGGGTTATGACTCTGATAACAATGGTGATGAAAATGTCTCTGATCATGATGATATTAATATCTCTCCTCTTTTTGCCTTATAGAAACCCCTCTGAGTGTAAATATCTTTGTGCCCATGAAAAATGACTCCATGACTGAAAATCACCTGAAGTGGTCTTGGACGATGGGAGAAGTGGGCAAAGATGCGATAAACAGGAGGGAAATGATACAGTGATTTGTACTTTGACGCATTCTTTCTAGTTATCTCATCTTTGGTTACGCGCTATGTTCTAATCTTATAAGTTACTTGTCTTCCTGTGATTTGTGACCTCATTATTTTCAATAAAAACGAAAGGAGGACGGGAGAGAAGGAGGTCGGAGTAGAGGAAATGTGACCGAATTCCTCTGTCTGTCCTCCTTGCGAGATAAAACGAAAACCCTTACTGACTTTGTCTTTCTTCTTTATTGTGTGTTTAATAAATGTTAGGTCGTTTAAACCTGACAGGACAGGACATTGGCTGGGAGGTCAGAGGACGGGACTGTGGCTGGGCGTTCGGAGGACGGGAATGTGGTTGGGTAGTTGAAAAATGGGACTGTTGCTGGAAGTTGATGGACGGCACTGTGACTAGGCAGTGGAAGGATAGGACTGTGACTGGAAGTGGGAGGAAATGACTGTGGCTGGGCAGTTGTAGGACAGGACTGTGGCTGGGCAGTAAAAGGACGGGACTGTGGCTGGGCGGTCAAAGGACGGGACTCTGGCTGGAAGTGGAAGGACAGGACTTTGGCTGGGTGGTCGGAGGACAGGACTGTGGCTAGAAGTGGGAGGACAGGACGGTGGCTGGGCAGTGGGAGGACGGGACTGTGGCTGGGGTTTCTGGGGACGGGACTGTGACTGAAAGTGGGAGAACGGGACAGTGTTTGGGCGGTGGGAGGATGGGACTTTGGCTGGAAGTGCGAGGACGGGACTGTGGTTGGGCAGTGGGAGGACAGGGACTGTGGCTGGAAGTGGAGGACGGCACTTTGGCTGGGATGTGGGAGGACAGTACTGTGGCTAGAAGTGGGAGGACGGGACTTTTGCTGGATGGTCGGAGGACAGGACTATGGCTGGGCAGTGGGAGGACGGGACTGTGGCTGGGAGGTTGGAGGACGGGATTGTGGCTGAGCAGTACGAGGATGGGACTGTAGCTGGAAGTGCGAGGACAGGACAGTAGTTTGGGAGTCGGAGGACGGGACTTTGGCTGGGCGGTCGGGGGACGGGACTGTGGCTAAAAGTGGGAGAACGGGACTGTGGCTGGGCAGTTCGACGACGGGACTGTGGCTGGGCGGTCGGAGGACGGGACTGTGACTGAAAGTGAGAGAATGGGACTGTGGCTGGGCGGTCAAAGTGCGAGACTGTGGCTTGAAGTGGGATGATGGGACAGTGGTTGGGAAGTGGGACGAAAGGGACTGTGGCTGGAAGTGGGAGGAAAGGGACTGTGGCTGGAAGTGGGAGGACGGAACTGTGGCTGGAAGTGCGAGGACGGGAATGTGGTTGGGCAGTGGGAGGACAGGGACTGTGGCTGGAAGTGGAGGACGGTACTTTGGCTGGGATGTGTGAGGACGGTACTGTGGCAAGAAGTGGGAGGACGGGACATTGGCTGGGCGGTCGGAGGACAGGACTGTGGCCGGGCAGTGGGAGGATGGGACTGTGGCTTGGAGGTCGGAGGACGGGACTGTGGCTGGAAGTGTGAGGACGGGACTGTGGCTGGAAGTGCGAGGACGGGACTTTGGCTGGGAAGTGTGAGGACGGTACTGTGGCAAGAAGTGGGAGGACGGGACTTTGGCTGGGCGGTCGGAGGACAGGACTGTGGCTGGGCGGTAAGAGGACGGGACTGTGGCTGGGCGGTAAGAGGACGGGACTGTGGCTGGGTGGTCGGGGGACGGGACTGTGGCTAAAAGTGGGAGAACGGGACTGTGGCTGGGCAGTTCGACGACGGGACTGTGGCTGGGCGGTCTGAGGACGGGACTGTGACTGAAAGTGAGAGAATGGGACTGTGGCTGGGCGGTCAAAGTGCGAGACTGTGGCTTGAAGTGGGATGATGGGACAGTGGTTGGGAAGTGGGACGAAAGGGACTGTGGCTGGAAGTGGGAGGACAGGGACTGTGGCTGGAAGTGGGAGGACGGGACTGTGGCTGGAAGTGCGAGGACGGGAATGTGGTTGGGCAGTGGGAGGACAGGGACTGTGGCTGGAAGTGGAGGACGGTACTTTGGCTGGGATGTGTGAGGACGGTACTGTGGCAAGAAGTGGGAGGACGGGACTGTGGCTGGAAGTGCGAGGACGGGACTTTGGCTGGGAAGTGGGAGGACAGGGACTGTGGCTTAAAGTGGAAGGACAGGACGGTGGCTTGGCAGTGGGAGGACGGGACTGTGGCTGGGTGGTCGAGGGACGGGACTGTGGCTGAAAGTGGGAGAACGGGACTGTGGCTGGGCAGTTAGAGGACGGGACTGTGGCTGAGCGGTCGGAGGATGGGACTGTGACTGAAAGTGGGAGAATGGGACTGTGCCTGGGCGGTCAGAGTGCGAGACTGTGGCTTGAAGTGGGATGATGGGACAGTGGTTGGGAAGTGGGACGACAGGGACTGTGGCTGGAAGTGGGAGGACAGGGACTGTGGCTGGAAGTGGGAGGACGGGACTGTGGCTGGAAGTGCGAGGACGGGACTGTGGTTGGGCAGTGGGAGGACAGGGACTTGTGCTGGAAGTGGAGGACGGCACTTTGGCTGGGATGTGGGAGGACGGTACTGAGGCAAGAAGAGGGAGGACGGGACTTTGGCCGGGCGGTCGGAGGACAGGACTGTGGCTGGGCAGTGGGAGGATGGGACTGTGGCTGGGAGGTCGGAGGACGGGACTGTGGCTGGAAGCGCGAGGACGAGACTGTGGCTGGGCAGTGGGAGGACGGTCCTGTGGCTACAAGTGGGAGGACGGTACTGGGAATTGAAGTGGAAGGATGGGACTGTGGCTGGGTGGTCGGAGGACAGGACTGTGGCTTAAAGTGGAAGGACGGGACGGTGGCAGGGCAGTGGGAGGACGGGACTGTGGCTGGGTGGTCGGGGGACGGGACTGTGGCTGTGGCTGAAAGTGGGAGAACGGGACTGTGGCTGGGCGGTCGGAGGATGGGACTGTGACTGAAAGTGGGAGAATGGGACTGTGGCTGGGCGGTCAGAGTGCGAGACTGTGGCTGGGCGGTCGGAGGATGGGACTGTGACTGAAAGTGGGAGAATGGGACTGTGGCTGGGCGGTCAGAGTGCGAGACTGTGGCTGGAAGTGGGATGATGGGACAGTGTTTGGGCGGTGGGAGGATGGGACTTTGGCTGGAAGTGCGAGGACGGGACTTTGGTTGGGCAGTGGGAGGACAGGGACTGTGGCTCGAAGTGGAGGACGGCACTTTGGCTGGGATGTGGGAGGACGGCACTGTGGCTAGAAGTGGGAGGACGGGACATTTGCTGGATGGTCGGAGGACAGGACTATGGCTGGGCAGTGGGAGGACGGGACTGTGGCTGGGAGGTTGGAGGACGGGACTGTGGCTAGAAGTTGGAGGACTGGACTGTGGCTGGGCGGTCGGTGGACGGGATTGTGGCTGAGCAGTCCGAGGATGGGACTGTAGCTGGAAGTGCGAGGACGGGACAGTAGTTTGGGAGTCGGAGGACGGGACTTTGGCTAGGCGGTAAGAGGACGGGACTGTGGCTGGGCGGTAAGAGGACGGGACTGTGGATGGGCTGTCAGAGGAAAAGACTTTGGCTGGGAAATGGCAGGATGGGACTGTGGCTGGGAAGTGGGAGGACGGGACATTGGCTGGGAAGACGGAGGACGGTAGTGTGGCTGGAAGTGGGAGGACTGGACAGTGGCTTTCCCTGAACCTTTTGCCAAAAGCAGCAAAGCAGCCCCAGAACCCCAGAACAGAACCCCAGAACAGAATGGACTGTGACTGGGCGGTCGGAGGACGGGACTTTTGCTGGGTGGTCGGAGGACAGGACTGTGGCTGAAAGTGGGAGAACAGGACTGTGGCTGGGCAGTTAGAGGACGGGACTGTGGCTGGGCGGTCGGAGGATGGGACTGTGACTGAAAGTGGGAGAATGGGACTGTGGCTGGGTGGTCAGAGTGCAAGACTTTGGCTGGAAGTGGCATGATGGAACAGTGTTTGGGCGGTGGGAGGATGGGACTGTGGCTGGAAGTGCGAGGACGGGACTGTGGTTCGGCAGTTGGAGGACAGGGACTGTGGATGGAAGTGGAGGACGGCACTTTGGCTGGGATGTGGGAGGACCGTACTGTGGCTAGAAGTGGGAGGACGGGACTTTTGCTGGATGGTTGGAGGACAGGACTATGGCTGGGCAGTGGGAGGACGGGACTGTGGCTGGGAGGTTGGAGGACGGGACTGTGGCTGGGCGGTCGGTGGACGGGATTGTGGCTGAGCAGTCCGAGGATGGGACTGTAGCTGGAAGTGCGAGGACGGGACAGTAGTTTGGGAGTCGGAGGACAGGACTTTGGCTAGGCGGTAAGAGGACGGGACTGTGGATGGGCTGTCAGAGGAAAAGACTTTGGCTGGGAAATGGGAGGATGGGACTGTGGCTGGGAAGTGGGAGGACGGGACATTGGCTGGGCAGACGGAGGACGGTAGTGTGGCTGGAAGTGGGAGGACTGGACAGTGGCTTTCCCTGAACCTTTTGACAAAGCAGCAAAGCAGCCCCAGAACCACAGAACAGAACCCCAGAAAAGAATGGACTGTGGCTGGGCGGTCGGAGGACGGGACTGTGGCTGGGCGGTCGGAGTACGGGACTGTGGCTGGGCGGTCAACGGATGGAACTGTGGCTGGGCAGTGGGTGGATGGTACTCTGGCTGGAATTGGGAGGACGAGACTGTGACTGGGCGGTTGGAGGATGGGACTTTGGCTGGATGTGCCAGGACAGGACTGTGGCTGGGCGGTTGTAGGATGTGACTGTGACCGGGCGGTCGGTGGACGGAACAGTGGCTGGAAGTGCGAGGACGGGACTGTGGCCGGAAGTGCGAGAATGGGACTGGGGATGGCCGATCGAAGGACGGGACTGTGCCTGGAAGTGGGAGGATGGGACTTTGGCTGGATGTGTGAGGACGGGACTGTGGCTAGGCAGTTGGAGGACGGGACTGTGGCTGGGCGGTTGGTGGACAGGATGTTGGCTGGGCGGTCGGAGGATGGGACTGTAGGTGGACGTGCGAAGACGAGACTGTGGCTGGGCGGTTAGAGGATGGGACATTGGCTGGGCGGTTAGAGGATGGGACTGTGACTGGGAAGAGTGAGGACAGTACTGTGGCTGGAAGTGGGAGGACGGGACTGTAGCTGGGCATTTAGAGGACAGGACTATGGCTGGGCGGTTGGAGGACGGGACTGTGGCTGGGCGGTCGTACGACGGAACTGTGGCTGGAAGTAGGAGGATGGGACTGGGGCTGCGCAGTTAGAGGACAGGACTGTGGCTGGGCGGTCAGAGGACGGGACTGTGACTGGGCAGTCGGAGGAAAGGACTGTGGCTGGGACGTGAGATGATGGGACTTTGGCTGGGCAGTGAGAGGACGGGACTTTGGCTGGGCAGGCGGGGGATGGGACTGTGGCTGGAAGTGAAGGACGGGACAGTGGCTGGAAGTGGGAGGAGGGGACTGTAGCTGGGCAGTCGTAGAACGGGACTGTGGCTGGAAGCGTGAGGACGGGACTGTGGCTGGGCGTTCGCTGGACGCGACTGTGGCTAGAAGTGGGAAGACGTGACTGTGGCTGGGCAGTCGTAGAACGGGACTGTGACTGGAAGCGTGAGGATGGGACTGTGGCTGGGTGGTCGGTGACGGGAATGTGGCTGGAAGTGGGAGAACGGGACTGTGGCTGGGCAGTTAGAGGACGGGACTGTGGCTGGGCGGTCGGAGGATGGGACTGTGACTGAAAGTGGGAGGACGGGACTGTGGTTGGGCAGTGGGAGGAAAGGGACTGTGGCTGGAAGTGGGAGGACGGGACTGTGGCTGGGATGTGGGAGGACAGGACTGTGACTGGAAGTGGAGGACGGCAGTTTGGCTGGGAGGTCAGAGGACGGGACTGTGGCTGGGCGGTCGGTGGACGGGATTGTGGCTGAGCAGTCCGAGGATGGGACTGTAGCTGGATGTGGGAGGACGGGACTGTGGCTGGAAGTGCGAGGACGGGGCGGTGGTTGGGCAGTGGGAGGACAGGGACTGTGGCTGGAAGTGGAGGACGGCACTTTGGCTAGGATGTGCGAGGATGGGACTGTGGCTGGAAGTGGGAGGACGGGACTGTGGCTGGAAGTGTGGCTTGGCGGTCGGAGGACTGAACTGTGGCTGAAAGTGGGAGGACGGGACAATGGCTGGGCAATTGAAGGATGGGACTGTGGCTGGAAGTGCTAGGACGGGAGTGTGGCCTGGCAGTTGGAGGATGGGACTGTGGCTGGGTAGTTAGAGGACAGGACTGTGGCTGGGTGGTCGGAGGACAGGACTGTGGCTGGGCAGTCGAAGGACGGGACTGTGGCCGGAATTGCGAGGATGGGACTGGGGATGGCCGATCGAAGGACGGGACTGTGGCTGGAAATGGAAGTGTCAGTGGCAGTGGCAGTGGGAGGACGGGACTGCGGCTGGATGTGCGAGGACAGGACTGTTGCTTGGCGGTCTGTGGAAGGGGACTGTGGCTGGAAGTGGAAGGACGGGACTGTGGCTAGGCAGTTGGAGGACGGGACTGTGGCTGGGCTGTCGGTGGATTGGGATTGTGGCTGGCAGTCGGTAGACAGGTTGTTGGCTGGGCGGTCGGAGGATGGGACTGTAGCTGGAAGTACGAGGACAGGACTGTGGCTGGGAAGAGTGAGGACAGTATTGTGGCTGGAAGTGGAGGACGGGACTGTGGCTGGAAGTGGGAGGAGGGGACTGTAGCTGGGCAGTTAGAGGACGGGACTGTGGCTGGGCAGTTGTACGACGAAACTGTGGCTGGAAGTGGTAGGATGTGACTTTGGCTGGATGTGCGAGGAGGGGACTGTAGCTGGGCAGTTGGAGGACGGGACTGTGGCTGGGCGGTCGGAGGACAAGACTGTGGTTGGGCGGTCGTACGACGGAACTGTGGCTGGAAGTGGGAGGAGGGGACTGTGGCTGGGCAGTTAGAGGACGGGACTGTGGCTGTGCGGTCGTACAACGGAACTGTGGCTGGAAGTAGGAGGACGGGACTGTGGCTGGGAGGTTGGAGGACGGGACTGTGGCTAGAAGTGGGAGGACTGGACTGTGGCTGGGCGGTCGGTGGACGGGATTGTGGCTGAGCAGTACGAGGATGGGACTTTAGCTGGAAGTGCGAGGACGGGACAGTAGTTTGGGAGTCGGAGGACGGGACTTTGGCTGGGCGGTAAGAGGACGGGACTGTGGCTGGGCGGTAAGAGGACGGGACTGTGGCTGGGTGGTCGGAGGACGGGACTGTGGCTAAAAGTGGGAGAACGGGACTGTGGCTGGGCAGTTAGACGACGGGACTGTGGCTGGGCGGTCGGAGGACGGGACTGTGACTGAAAGTGAGAGAATGGGACTGTGGCTGGGCGGTCAAAGTACGAGACTGTGGCTTGAAGTGGGATGATGGGACAGTGGTTGGGAAGTGGGACGAAAGGGAATGTGGCTGGAAGTGGGAGGACAGGGACGGTAGCTGGAAGTGTGAGTACGGGAATGTGGTTGGGCAGTGGGAGGACAGGGACTGTGGCTGGAAGTGGAGGACGGTACTTTGGCTGCGATGTGTGAGGACGGTATTGTGTCAAGAAGTGGGAGGACGGGACTTTGGCTGGGCGGTCGGAGGACAGGACTGTGGCCGGGCAGTGGGAGGATGGGACTGTGGCTGGGAGGTCGGAGGACGGGACTGTGGCTGGAAGTGTGAGGACGGGACTGTGGCTGGAAGTGCGAGGACGGGACTTTGGCTGGGAAGTTGGAGGACAGGGACTGTGGCTTGAAGTAGGAGGACGGGAATGTGGCAGGGCAGTGGGGGGACAGTACTGTGGCTAGAAGTGGGAGGACGGTACTGGGGCTAGAAGTGGGAGGACAGGACTTTTGCTGGGTGGTCGGAGGACAGGACTGTGGCTTAAAGTGGAAGGACAGGACGGTGGCTGGGCAGTGGGAGGACGGGACTGTGGCTGGGTGGTCGAGGGACGGGACTGTGGCTGAAAGTGGGAGAACGGGACTGTGGCTGGGCAGTTAGAGGACAGGACTGTGGCTGAGCGGTCGGAGGATGGGACTGTGACTGAAAGTGGGAGAATGGGACTGTGGCTGGGCGGTCAGAGTGCGAGAGTTTGGCTGGAAGTGGGATGATGGGACAGTGTTTGGGCGGTGGGAGGATGGGACTGTGGCTGGAAGTGCGAGGACG
The DNA here is from genome assembly GCA_014839995.1 of Xenentodon cancila. NCBI lineage: Eukaryota > Metazoa > Chordata > Actinopteri > Beloniformes > Belonidae > Xenentodon > Xenentodon cancila. The sequence continues at coordinate 15,900,021 of CM026220.1, read as the reverse complement.
GGACTGTGGTTGGGCAGTGGGAGGACAGGGACTGTGGCTGGAAGTGGAGGACAGCACTTTGGCTGGGATGTGGGAGGACGGTACTATGGCTAGAAGTGGGAGGACGGGACTTTGGCTGGGCGGTCGGAGGACAGGACTTTGGCTGGGCAGTGGGAGGACGGGACTGTGGCTGGGAGGTTGGAGGACGGGACTGTGGCTAGAAGTGGGAGGACTGGACTGTGGCTGGGCGGTCGTTGGACGGGATTGTGGCTGAGCAGTCCGAGGATGAGACTGTAGCTGGAAATGCGAGGACGGGACAGTAGTTTGGGAGTCGGAGGACAGGACTTTGGCTGGGCAGTAAGAGGACGGGACTGTGGCTGGGTGGTCGGGGGACGACAGGGACTGTGGCTGAAAGTGGGAGAACGGGACTGTGGCTGGGCAGTTAGAGGACGGGACTGTGGCTGGGCGGTCGGAGGACGGGACTGTGACGGAAAGTGGGAGAATGGGACTGTGGCTGGGCGGTCAGAGTGCGAGACTGTGGCTTGAAGTGCGAGGACGGGAATGTGGTTGGGCAGTGGGAGGACAGGGACTGTGGCTGGGCGGTAAGAGGACGGCACTTTGGCTGGGCTGGCAGAGGGAAAGACTTTGGCTGGGAAATGGCAGGATGGGACTGTGGCTGGGAAGTGGGAGGACGGGACATTGGCTGGGCAGACGGAGGACGGTAGTGTGGCTGGAAGTGGGAGGACTGGACAGTGGCTTTCCCTGAACCTTTTGCCAAAAGCAGCAAAGCAGCCCCAGAACCCCAGAATAGAACCCCAGAACAGAATGGACTGTGGCTGGGCGGTCGGAGGATGGGACTGTGACTGAAAGTGGGAGAATGGGACTGTGGCTGGGCGGTCAGAGTGCGAGAGTTTGGCTGGAAGTGGGATGATGGGACAGTGTTTGGGCGGTGGGAGGATGGGACTGTGGCTGGAAGTGCGAGGACGGGACTGTGGTTGGGCAGTGGGAGGACAGGGACTGTGGCTGGAAGTGGAGGACAGCACTTTGGCTGGGATGTGGGAGGACGGTACTATGGCTAGAAGTGGGAGGACGGGACTTTGGCTGGGCGGTCGGAGGACAGGACTTTGGCTGGGCAGTGGGAGGACGGGACTGTGGCTGGGAGGTTGGAGGACGGGACTGTGGCTAGAAGTGGGAGGACTGGACTGTGGCTGGGCGGTCGTTGGACGGGATTGTGGCTGAGCAGTCCGAAGATGAGACTGTAGCTGGAAGTGCGAGGACGGGACAGTAGTTTGGGAGTCGGAGGACAGGACTTTGGCTGGGCAGTAAGAGGACGGGACTGTGGCTGGGTGGTCGGGGGACGACAGGGACTGTGGCTGAAAGTGGGAGAACGGGACTGTGGCTGGGCAGTTAGAGGACGGGACTGTGGCTGGGCGGTCGGAGGACGGGACTGTGACGGAAAGTGGGAGAATGGGACTGTGGCTGGGCGGTCAGAGTGCGATACTGTGGCTTGAAGTGCGAGGACGGGAATGTGGTTGGGCAGTGGGAGGACAGGGACTGTGGCTGGGCGGTAAGAGGACGGCACTTTGGCTGGGCTGGCAGAGGGAAAGACTTTGGCTGGGAAATGGCAGGATGGGACTGTGGCTGGGAAGTGGGAGGACGGGACATTGGCTGGGCAGACGGAGGACGGTAGTGTGGCTGGAAGTGGGAGGACTGGACAGTGGCTTTCCCTGAACCTTTTGCCAAAAGCAGCAAAGCAGCCCCAGAACCCCAGAACAGAACCCCAGAACAGAATGGACTGTGGCTGGGCGGTCGGAGGACGGGACTTTTGCTGGGTGGTCGGAGGACAGGACTGTGGCTGAAAGTGGGAGAACAGGACTGTGGCTGGGCAGTTAGAGGACGGGACTGTGGCTGGGCGGTCGGAGGATGGGACTGTGACTGAAAGTGGGAGAATGGGACTGTGGCTGGGCGGTCAGAGTGCAAGACTTTGGCTGGAAGTGGCATGATGGGAAAGTGTTTGGGCGGTGGGAGGATGGGACTGTGGCTGGAAGTGCGAGGACGGGACTGTGGTTGGGCAGTTGGAGGACAGGGACTGTGGCTGGGAGGTTGGAGGACGGGACTGTGGCTGGGAAATGGGAGGACGGGACATTGGCTGGGCAGACGGAGGACGGTAGTGTGGCTGGAAGTGGGAGGACTGGACAGTGGCTTTCCCTGAACCTTTTGCCAAAAGCAGCAAAGCAGCAAAGCAGCCCCAGAACCCCAGAACAGAACCCCAGAACAGAATGGACTGTGGCTGGGCGGTCGGAGGACGGGACTGTGGCTGGGCGGTCGGAGTACGGGACTTTGGCTTAGCGGTCAAAGGATGGAACTGTGGCTGGGCAGTGGGTGGATGGTACTGTGGCTGGAATTGGGAGTACGAGACTGTGACTGGGCGGTTGGAGGATGGGACTTTGGCTGGAAGTTTCAGGACAGGACTGTGGTTGGGCGGTTGGTATACTTTACTGTGGCTGGGCGGTTGTAGGATGTGACTGTGACCGGGCGGTCGGTGGACGGAACAGTGGCTGGAAGTGCGAGGACGGGACTGTGGCCGGAAGTGCGAGGATGGGACTGGGGATGGCCGATCGAAGGACGGGACTGTGGCTAGGCAGTTGGAGGACGGGACTGTGGCTGGGCGGTTGGTGGATCGGGATTGTGGCTGGCAGTCGGTGGACAGGATGTTGGCTGGGCGGTCGGAGGATGGGACGGTAGCTGGACGTGCGAAGACGAGACTGTGGCTGGGCGGTTAGAGGATGGGACATTGGCTGGGCGGTTAGAGGATGGGACTGTGGCTGGGAAGAGTGAGGACAGTACTGTGGCTGGAAGTGGGAGGACGGGACTGTAGCTGGGCATTTAGAGGACAGGACTGTGGCTGGGCGGTCGGAGGACGGGACTGTGGCTGGGCGGTCGTACGACGGAACTGTGGCTGGAAGTAGGAGGATGGGACTGGGGCTGGGCAGTTAGAGGACAGGACTGTGGCTGGGCGGTCAGAGGACGGGACTGTGACTGGGCAGTCGTAGGAAAGGACTGTGGCTTGGAAGTGAGATGATGGGACTTTGGCTGGGCAGTGAGAGGACGGGACTTTGGCTGGGCAGGCGGGGGATGGGACTGTGGCTGGAAGTGAAGGACGGGACAGTGGCTGGAAGTGGGAGGAGGGGACTGTAGCTGGGCAGTCGTAGAACGGGACTGTGGCTGGAAGCGTGAGGACGGGACTGTGGCTGGGCGTTCGCTGGACGCGACTGTGGCTAGAAGTGGGAAGACGTGACTGTGGCTGGGCGGTCGTAGAACGGGACTGTGACTGGAAGCGTGAGGATGGGACTGTGGCTGGGTGGTCGGTGACGGGAATGTGGCTGGAAGTGGGAGAACGGGAATTTGGCTGGGCAGTTAGAGGACGGGACTGTGGCTGGGCGGTCGGAGGATGGGACTGTGACTGAAAGTGGGAGAATGGGACTGTGGCTGGGCGGTCAGAGTGCGAGAGTTTGGCTGGAAGTGGGATGATGGGACAGTGTTTGGGCGGTGGGAGGATGGGACTGTGGCTGGAAGTGCGAGGACGGGACTGTGGTTGGGCAGTGGGAGGACGGGACTGTGGCTGGAAGTGGAGGACGGCACTTTGGCTGGGATGTGGGAGGACGGTACTATGGCTAGAAGTGGGAGGACAGGACTTTGGCTGGGCAGTGGGAGGACGGGACTGTGGCTGGGAGGTTGGAGGACGGGACTGTGGCTAGAAGTGGGAGGACTGGACTGTGGCTGGGCGGTCGTTGGACGGGATTGTGGCTGAGCAGTCCGAGGATGAGACTGTAGCTGGAAGTGCGAGGACGGGACAGTAGTTTGGGAGTCCGAGGACAGGACTTTGGCTGGGCGGTAAGAGGACAGGACTGTGGCTGGGTGGTCGGGGGACGACAGGGACTGTGGCTGAAAGTGGGAGAACGGGACTGTGGCTGGGCAGTTAGAGGACGGGACTGTGGCTGGGCGGTCGGAGGACGGGACTGTGACGGAAAGTGGGAGGATGGGACTGTGGCTTGAAGTGCGAGGACGGGAATGTGGTAGGGCAGTGGGAGGACAGGGACTGTGGCTGGAAGTGGAGGACGGCACTTTGGCTGGGATGTGGGAGGACGGTACTGTGGCAAGAAGTGGGAGGACGGGACTTTGGCTGGGCAGTCGGAGGACAGGACTGTGGCTGGGCAGTGGGAGGACGGGACTGTGGCTGGAAGTGTGAGGACAGGACTTTGGCTGGGCAGTGGGAGGACACGGACTGTGGCTAGAAGTGGGAGGACGGGACTTTGGCTGGGTGGTCGGAGGACAGGACTGTGGCTTAAAGTGGAAGGACAGGACAGTGGCTGGGCAGTGGGAGGACGGGACTGTGGCTGGGTGGTCGGGGGACGGGACTGTGGCTGAAAGTGGGAGAACGGGACTGTGGCTGGGCGGTCGGTGGACGGGATTTGTGGCTGAGCAGTCCGAGGATGGGATTGTAGCTGGAAGTGCGAGGACGGGACAGTAGTTTGGGAGTCGGAGGACGGGACTTTGGCTGGGCGTTAAGAGGACGGGACTTTGGCTGGGCGGTAAGAGGACGGGACTGTGGATGGGCTGTCAGAGGAAAAGACTTTGGCTGGGAAATGGGAGGATGGGACTGTGGCTGGGAAGTGGGAGGACGGGACTTTGGCTGGGCAGACGGAGGACGGTAGTGTGACTGGAAGTGGGAGGACTGGACAGTCGCTTTCCCTGAACCTTTTGCCAAAAGCAACAAAGCAGCCCCAGAACCCCAGAACAGAACCCCAGAAAAGAATGGACTGTGGCTGGGCGGTCGGATGACGGGACTGTGGCTGGGCGGTCGGAGTACGGGACTGTGCCTGGGCGGTCAAAGGATGGGACTTTGGCTGGAAGTGCCAGGACAGGACTGTGGTTGGGCGGTTGGTATACTTTACTGTGGCAGGGCGGTTGTAGGATGTGACTGTGACCGGGCGGTCGGTGGACGGGACAGTGGCTGGAAGTGCGAGGACGGGACTGTGGCCGGAAGTGCGAGGATGGGACTGGGGATGGCCGATCGAAGGACGGGACTGTGGCTGGAAGTGGGAGGATGGGACTTTGGCTGGATGTGCGAGGACAGGACTGTGTCTGGGCAGTTAGAGGACGGGACTGTGGCTGGGCGGTCGGAGGACGGGACTGTGGCTGGAAGTGGGAGGATGGGACTTTGGCTGGATGTGCGAGGACGGTACTGTGGCTGGGCAGTTAGAGGATGGGACTGTGACTGGGCAGTCGCAGGAAAGGACTGTGGCTAGGAAGTGAGATGATGGGACTTTGCCTGGACAGTGAGAGGACGGGACTTTTGCTGGGCGGTCGAAGGACAGGACTGTGGCTGGAAGTGCGAGGACGGGACTGTGGCCGGAAGTGCCAGGATGGGACTGGGGATGGCCAATTGAACGACGGGACTGTGGCTGGAAATGGAAGTGGCAGTGGCAGTGGCAGTGGCAGTGGCAGTGGCAGTGGCAGTGGCAGTGGCAGTGGCAGTGGCAGTGGCAGTGGGAGGATGGGACTGGGCCTGGATGTGCGAGGACAGGACTGTTGCTTGGCAGTCAGTGGAAGGGGACTGTGGCTGGAAGTGGAAGGATGGGACTTTGGCTGGATGTGCGAGGACGGGACTGTGGCTGGGCAGTTAGAGGACGGGACTGGGGCTGGGCGGTCAGAGGATGGGACTGTGACTGGGCAGTCGCAGGAAAGGACTGTGGCTAGGAAGTGAGATGATGGGACTTTGGCTGGACAGTGAGAGGACGGGACTTTTGCTGGGCGGTCGAAGGACAGGACTGTGGCTGGAAGTGCGAGCACGGGACTGTGGCCGGAAGTGCCAGGATGGGACTGGGGATGGCCAATTGAACGACGGGACTGTGGCTGGAAATGGAAGTGGCAGTGGCAGTGGCAGTGGCAGTGGCAGTGGCAGTGGCAGTGGCAGTGGCAGTGGCAGTGGCAGTGGCAGTGGCAGTGGCAGTGGCAGTGGCAGTGGCAGTGGCAGTGGGAGGATGGGACTGGGCCTGGATGTGCGAGGACAGGACTGTTGCTTGGCGGTCGGTGGAAGGGGACTGTGGCTGGAAGTGGAAGGATGGGACTGTGGCTAGGCAGTTGGAGGACGGGACTGTGGCTGGGCGGTTGGTGGATCAGGATTGTGGCTGGCAGTCGGTGGACAGGATGTTGGCTGGGCGGTCGGAGGATGGGACTGTAGCTGGACGTGCGAATACGTGACTGTGGCTGGGCGGTTAGAGGATGGGACTGTGGCTGGGAAGAGTGAGGACGGGACTGTGGCTGGAAGTGGGAGGACGGGACTGTAGCTGGGCATTTAGAGGACAGGACTGTGGCTGGGCGGTCGGAGGACGGGACTGTGGCTGGAAGTGCGAGGACGGGGCTGTGGCCGGAAGTGCGAGGATGGGACTGGGGGACTATGGCTGGGAAGTTGGAGGACATGACTGTGGCTGGGCGGTCAAATGACGGGACTGTTGCTGGGCGCTAAAAGGACGAGACTGTGGCTAAGAAGACGGAGGACGGTATTGTGGCTGGGCAGTGGGAGGACAGGACATTGGCTGGGCGGTCAGAGGACGGGACTGTCGCTGGGCGTTCGGAGGACGGGAATGTGGCTGGGTAGTTGAAAAATGGGACTGTTGCTGGAAGTTGATGGACGGCACTGTGACTAGGCAGTGGAAGGATAGGACTGTGACTGGAAGTGGGAGGAAATGACTGTGGCTGGGCAGTTGGAGGACAGGACTGTGGCTGGGCAGTAAAAGGACGGGACTGTGGCTGGGCGGTCAAAGGACGGGACTCTGGCTGGAAGTGGGAGGACGCGACTTTGGCTGGGATGTGGGAGGACGGTACTTTGGCTAGAAGTAGGAAGATGGTACTGTGGCTGGGCAGTGGAAAGATAGGACTGTGACTGGAAGTGCGATGAAAAAGTCTGTGACTGGGAAGTTGGAGGACAGGACTGTGGCTGGGCAGTAAAAGGACGAGACTGTGGATGGGCAGTCAAAGCACGGGACTGTGGTTTGGAAGAATGAGGACAATAGTGTAGCTGGAAGTGGGTGGACATGACTGTGACTGGGCAGTGGGAGGACGGGACTGTGGCTGGAAGTGCGAGGACAGGACTTTGGCTGGGCAGTGGGAGGACGGGAATGTGGCTAGAAGTGGGAGGACGGGACTGTGGCTTGGATGTGGGAGGACGGGACTGTGGCTGGAAGTGCGAGGACGGGACGGTGGTTGGGCAGTGGGAGGACAGGGACTGTGGCTGGAAGTGGAGGACGGCACTTTGGCTAGGATGTGCGAGGATGGGACTGTGGCTGGAAGTGGGAGGACGGGACTGTGGCTGGAAGTGTGGCTTGGCGGTCGGAGGACTGAACTGTGGCTGAAAGTGGGAGGACGGGACAATGGCTGGGCAATTGAAGGATGGGACTGTGGCTGGAAGTGCTAGGACGGGAGTGTGGCCTGGCAGTTGGAGGATGGGACTGTGGCTGGGTAGTTAAAGGGACAGGACTGTGGCTGGGTGGTCGGAGGACAGGACTGTGGCTGGGCAGTCGAAGGACGGGACTGTGGCCGGAATTGCGAGGATGGGACTGGGGATGGCCGATCGAAGGACGGGACTGTGGCTGGAAATGGAAGTGTCAGTGGCAGTGGCAGTGGGAGGACGTGACTGGGGCTGGATGTGCGAGGACAGGACTGTTGCTTGGCGGTCGGTGGAAGGGGACTGTGGCTGGAAGTGGAAGGACGGGACTGTGGCTAGGCAGTTGGAGGACGGGACTGTGGCTGGGCTGTCGGTGGATCGGGATTGTGGCTGGGCAGTCGGTGGACAGGTTGTTGGCTGGGCGGTCGGAGGATGGGACTGTAGCTGGAAGTGCGAGGACAGGACTGTGGCTGGGAAGAGTGAGGACAGTACTGTGGCTGGAAGTGGAGGACGGGACTGTGGCTGGAAGTGGGAGGAGGGGACTGTAGCTGGGCAGTTAGAGGACGGGACTGTGGCTGGGCGGTTGTACGACGGAACTGTGGCTGGAAGTGGTAGGATGTGACTTTGGCTGGATGTGCGAGGAGGGGACTGTAGCTGGGCAGTTGGAGGACGGGACTGTGACTGGGCGGTCGGAGGACAAGACTCTGGTTGGGCGGTCGTACGACGGAACTGTGGCTGGAAGTGGGAGGATGGTACTTTGGCTGGATGTGCGAGGACGGGACTGTGGCTGGGCAGTTAGAGGACGGGACTGTGGCTGTGCGGTCGTACGACGGAACTGTGGCTGGAAGTAGGAGGATGGGACTGTGGCTGGGCAGTTAGAGGACGGGACTGTGACTGGGCAGTCGCAGGAAAGCCCTGTGGCTGGAAAGTGAGATGATGGGACTTTGGCTGGGCAGTGAGAGGACGGGACTTTGGCTGGGCAGGCGGGGGATGGGACTGTGGCTGGAAGTGGAGGACGGGACAGTGGCTGGAAGTGGGAGGAGGGGACTGTAGCTGGGCGGTCGGAGGACGGCACTGTGGCTGGAAGTAGGAGGATGGGACTGTGGCTGGGTGGTCAGAGGACGGGACTGTGGCCGGGCGTTTGGAGGACGGGACTGTGGCTGGGTAGTTGAAAAAGGGGACTGTTGCTGGAAGTTGATGGACGAGACTGTGACTAGGCAGTGGAAGGATAGGACTGTGACTGGAAGTGGGAGGAAATGACTGTTGCTGGGCAGTAGGAGTTCTGGGATTGTGGCTGGAAATGAGAGTGGCAGTGGGAGGACAGGACTGGGGCTGGATGTGCGAGGACAGGACTGTTGCTGGGCAGTTGGAGGACGGGACTGTCGCTGGGCAGTTGAAGGACTGTGGCTGGAAGTGCGAGGACGGGACTGTAGCTGGTAAGTTGGAGGACATGACTTTGGCTGGGCGGTCAAATGACGGGACTGTTGCTGAAAGTGGAAGGACGGGACTGTTGCTGAAAGTGGAAGGACGGGACTGTGGCTGGAAGTGGGAGGACGGGACTGTGGCTGGGATGTGGGAGGACAGGACTGTGACTGGAAGTGGAGGACGGCAGTTTGGCTGGGAGGTCAGAGGACGGGACTGTGGCTGGGCGGTCGGTGGACGGGATTGTGGCTGAGCAGTCCGAGGATGGGACTGTAGCTGGAAGTGGGAGGACGGGACTGTGATTGGAAGTGGAGGACGGCACTTTGGCTGGGAGGTCGGAGGACGGGACTGTGGCTGGGCGGTCGGTGGACGGGATTGTGGCTGAGCAGTCCGAGGATGGGACTGTAGCTGGAAGTGGGAGGACGGGACTGTGGCTGGGATGTGGGAGGACAGGACTGTGACTGGAAGTGGAGGACGGCACTTTGGCTCGGAGGTCGGAGGACGGGACTGTGGCTGGGCGGTCGGTGGACGGGATTGTGGCTGAGCAGTCCGAGGATGGGACTGTAGCTGGAAGTGGGAGGACGGGACTGTGGCTGGGATGTGGGAGGACAGGACTGTGACTGGAAGTGGAGGACGGCACTTTGGCTGGGAGGTCGGAGGACGGGACTGTGGCTGGGCGGTCGGTGGACGGGATTGTGGCTGAGCAGTCCGAGGACGGGACTGTGGCTGGAAGTGGGAGGACGGGACTGTGGCTGGGATGTGGGAGGACAGGACTGTGACTGGAAGTGGAGGACGGCACTGTGGCTGGGCGGCCGGTGGACGGGATTGTGGCTGAGCAGTCCGAGGATGGGACTGTAGCTGGAAGTGTCACAGCCCTTCAGGGTGAAACGGATTGATTTTGGGTTGGCTGTAAAAAAAGATAAACTACATTTGAAAAAAAACATTCAGCCTCTTGGTTATAGGACCGCTGAGGTGATCCTGGGTCTTCCATTGGATGAAAGCGTGGACATGTGGTCTCTTGGATGCGTTTTGGCTTTCATGTACCTTAAAGAACCGCTCTACTCAATCAACTCTGAATATGTGACTCTTAAGGCCATCGTACAAATGCAAGGACAGCCTCCTGACTGTGTACTGAAAAGAGGAATTAACGTAAAGCATTTTTTAACAAGATCATAGGGTCTCCAAAACTTATGTTTAGAATAAAAACATCCAGTGAGTATTATGTGCCAATGTCATTTAAACAAAATGTCCATCAGGGTGCTGATAAGATCATCAACAGTCTCGATGACCTGCCAACGATGAGACCGGCGATTACGAATCCAGATGAACGGAAGGATACACAGGAATTTATAAACCTGCTGAAGAAGATGCTGCACGTGGATCCAAGGAAACGGATCAGCCCCAGACAAGCTCTCAAACACAGTTTTATAACCATGAAACACTTCTCTGGTTGTAAAAACAGCCCCTATGTAAAATCAGCTCATAAAACTATGGAAATGGCGCAGTTTAGGAAGTCAGCAGTTGAGCCGCTTGTAAAATCAAGCATCTGAGAAAATATGTCGTCACGAGGACACGAAAGAAAAGATGACAAACATATATTCAAACGATGAAGAGTGGAACGGGACTTTTATAACCGTGAAGCCGCGTTGTTCAGGTGTTGAATCGACCGAAGGAACTCGTGACAGATCTACATCTACCAAACAAGAAAAAAACATCAATAAAAGTTATTAAAAGCACCACAACAGCTGGAACATGTGAACAACTTCCTGCAAGAAGGAATGATCCTTCTTCCAACACAACAGAGAAACGTTTTGATCCAATCACGACTCAGAAGACCACAAAGATGTGTCAACTCAAGGAGTCAAAATCAAAGTTGGCAGGAAGATTTTCAAATGATGAAAAGTGGAACGGGACTTTGATAACCGTGAAGCCGTGTTATTCGGATATTAAACCGAGCGAAGGAACAAAATCAAAGTCCGCTGGTCAGTGCTCCAACGGTCAGAGCTGCAATAAGACACATACTTTTACAAAGACCCGGCCAACAGCTGTTGAAAACACAGGAGACAAAACTGCAGCCGACTTGAAAGTTGAACGTTCAACAAAACTCGGAGGCAAAACCAGAGATGCTGGAAAAACCAAGAAACACAGTTCTACAAACGAGGAAAAAACACCCAGCAAAGAAGAAAAACCTGTTTTTGTTGAGATTTAAACAAAACAAAAGTATTTGAGAAGGATTAGGAAGTTCTTCTCTGACTTATTTAAGTGTCTCCAGCCTTGGAGACACCAAAAACAACCAGAGAAGAAAACATGAGGATGTAGTAACTTTGGTTGACGTGAACGGCCCTTAAAAGACACTACGGAGTAACAGTCAAGCTTTATTCCCCAAAATGACTGAATAAAGAAATAAATCGTCTCCATTTGGACACCACGGTGGTGTGACGGTGAACACCGTCACCTCTGAAGAAGACGCTATTTCATCCTTCCCGGAGCTGTTCTTTGTTCTCTGATCTTCTCCTTGTCCTTGTTTGGGTTTTCTCCAGGTACTCGGGTTTCTCCCACATTAAAAAAACAACAAAAAATCAGACATTATGATGAGTATAACGTGAACCGAGGAGTGAGCACCACCTTTCTCTCTGTGAGGTCATGTGATACACTGACATACCTCGTAGTCTATGCCGGGAAGCTTGGATGAGGAGGAAAAGCGGATATTGGGATAAATTCAGTGCATATTTTCTGATATGAAAGAGAAGGAAGGAAGTATCTCACACCAGGAGTTTCAGGAGGACAACTGGAATGTACCATATTGACAACATCACATCCAGAACATTTAAAGGACTACAAGAGGAAAAACGTGTGATGATCAAAAGAATCAAAGTCTGGTGAGTTCACCAAGTTACAGTCAGCTGAACGTAGGAAAAACAACACCAGTACATTTATCTTGAGGAATTTTTTACATTTCTTTTTAATGTATTTATTCTTTTCTGTTTCTTTTCTGTTTCTGTTTCCATTCTGTTCTTTTCATCAATTACATTTTTCCATTAAATTGGGATCAGTGGTAAGCACTGTTGCCCCCCAGCAGGGGGTTCTGTTTTGTTTTTTTTTGTTTGGTATTTTATTTCCTTTTTTTCCTGGAAGCTTTTCAAGCTTCGTTATCTTGTCAGTGTGTATCTCACGATACACCCCGAAATCGGACCTCTGCTTTGAACCATCACTAGTGTCACTAGGAGCAGTGGGCTGCTGTCCCAGCGCCCGGGGAGCAACTGGGAGTTAAGGGCCTTGCTCAGGGGCCCACAGTGATTCACCATTGTTGCCAGCCCAGGGACTTGAACCAGCAGGCATCTTTCTGTGTGGAGTTTGCATGTTCTCCCAACACTTGTGTGGAGTTTCTCCAGATACTCTGACTTCGTCCCACAGTTCAAAAATCATTCATATAGAAATAAAGAAGCTCCATTGGACTGTGTGATGGTTAACATTGTCCTTCCTCAAGCTTTTCTTTGGCTGTTTTTGCGAGGTGTGACAGCGTGAATGGTGGTTTGTCTCTCTCGTGCTTGTGGAGTTGCATCAGGAAGGGCATCCGGCGTAAAAACGGACCAAATCAATGTGCGGACTATGTGAACCGCTGTGGAGACCCTCTGCTCAGGGGATTAAACCCAAATGGTTGATGATTCATTCACTTAGTTTGTTATTTGTCCACATGAATGACATGCATGAAGGAGCCTAAAACTGTACTGACTTGTCAACCATCTTCTCATTTTAAATGCATATTATAATAAATAAATGCAACCTTTGCCTTTGTAAAATATATATTTAGCTTGAAAAAAGTCATGATAAAGTTCTGGTTTATTCTGCCATGTATTTTTTCATATTTTAATATTGATTTTGAATCTGAAAACATACAATCTGAAACATGAAATTAGCTATATTACCAACTCTTTATTTTAAAGTGCTATTTTATTATTTTAGTCTTATTCGTTTTTTGCGGTCACCTAGACGTAAATATGTTTATACAGAGGTATTAGATACTTTTTTCCACAACAACGTCTACACATATGAAACCGGGTTTTAATAAAAGGATTTTCATTATAAAATATGTGACCTTGAAAATCGTGGGAGGCGCACAAAAAATAAGAATTTATATTATTGGACAAGAAAAATAGATTGAATTATATGACAGTTTGATGAATTAGTGTGACACCGGGCTGTTGCAGGACAAAGACTTTAGATGCTGCAGTTTCATGATGAAACTGAACTGAAGCGCTTCTTTTTCCAAACTGGCAGCCGGTCGCTCCATTTGGAAACTTGTAAATCTGTATTTAATATGTTTCCTAACACTGATAAAACAATTGTGAATATTAAAACAGATATGTACTGATTTAACAGGATGTTATATTTGATGATGTTTGAGAGTAAAACCGTGTTCAAAGTTGTTGTCAAGGATTCGTTCACATCCAAAGGACGATATAAACCTTTAATGTCACAAATGTTTAAACATCTTTTGCAGACATTTTGTCCACATTTGTCCAAAATCAAAATCAGACTTTTTGAAGATGCTTTTGTGGTTACGCTTTGAAATCAGGCCAAACACACTAAATATGAGAACCAGACTCTTGATTTCAGTCAATAAACAACTGATCTCCTCTTCCTCACTGAAGCTCTGGACCTTCCCGAACCAGCCGAGGTGCCGTACTCCAAGTTCCAGATGTTCCCAGAGGATGTGTTCGTGACCGGGCTGCCAGAGGGAATCCAGCGTACATACAGCTGTCCTTCAGTTAAATTTAATACTTTATTTTACTACCTTCAGAATATTTTTAGAGCCATCTTGACACTGAGCACACATTTATTTCACTTTGTGAATAAAAATAAAACAAAGTACATAAAATATGCAGTGAGAAGAAAGTTCCAGCACACTGGCTTGAATTGACTGTATGAAGTGTTGATGCGTTACGAACTGGCATCTGCTCGTTTAACTGTTGCTGATGTCACTTCACAAACTGGCCTCCACTACATGAACTGGTGACCTGCTATTGTTTGATTTTAACATCAACTTGTGCTACAGGCCTGATAGGAACTCATGAGCATAAAGGATCTGATGTGCAAATGTCTTAATTGGGGGCCTTTTCTTGCAACTTCTACCCAAAACTCACATGTCATGTAATGATTTTAACAAAACAATAGATAGACAGCTGTCGTCTGTGGAGTCCAAAAAGTTTAGAAACGCTGTGCTTTTTGCTTTTTATTGTAAATCTACTGTGACCATGACTGGAACCTTTATTGTTTTTGTTGAAATGTTACCAACCCACCAAATAAAGACATAAAGCTGCTTGTTGTTAGTCTGCAACAGAAACATGGCAAATGAACAAATGTTTGCATCTCTGCATGGTGAGATCTGGTAGGTTCTTACTGTTGAGTTAAATGTAGTCATTGAGTCGTTTAACAGTTTAACAACGGGTCTTTCCATCTGGAAAACTTTCTTCTGCTGTGAGGAGTTCAGGTCTGTATTTGACTCACAGCAAAGGTGAACTGTATATATGATTATACAACACTACAGAGAGTGTTTTAACGTAATCTGTGATGGTGTTTTGCAGAAACCCGTGTTTAGAAACGTAGACAAAGATGTGCGCCAACCTCACTTACAGATAAACTAATGGAGTTTTTCACATTCTGCAACTACAAAGCTATAGACATGTTACAGTTTTTAAAATAAGAATCGGGTTGGGTGTGTGCTTCTTGTTATTCAAACCCAAAAATGTTTAGGAATACAATTACTCCCCAGGAATGACTGTAAAACAATAAAACCTCTGTGGACCAACACTGTAATCTTCAATCAATTCAATTCAATTTAATTCAATTCAATTCAATTCAATTCAACTCAATGGAAGGCAAGATCAACTGGAGGTGACAAACACAGGCAGGAGGCACAGCAACACGGGAAGAGAAAGAGAAAGAGTCAGAGAAGAAGAACAGAGAAAGAGAAGGACAAAAGAAAAAGAGAAAGACAGAAAGAGAAAAAGAGAGAAGAAGACAGAAAGAGAAAGAGAACGACAACAAGACAAAGAGAGAGAGAAAAAAGAGAATACAACAAGAGAAAGAGAGGGAGAGGGAGGAGAAGGACAAAAGAGAAACAGAAAGACAGAAGAGAAAAAAGAGAAAAGACAGAAAGAGAAAGAGAACGACAGCAAGAAAAAGAGAGAGAAAAAAGAGAAAGACAACAAGAGAAAGAGAAGGACAAAAGAGATATAAGAGAAATACAACATATAAGAAA
>CM026220.1:15854467-15884711 GCA_014839995.1 Xenentodon cancila | reverse complement strand
ACGATAAAATCCAAACCTAAATGCGATTATAATACGTTTGAAAGCCTCACGCTTAGTTTAAAACTGCCGAGCTGGAAATCAGAGAAGCCAGTTTTGTTGGTGGTAGTTTTCCGGCCTCCTGCTGGAGCTGGTCTGGAGTTTCTGTCTGAGTTCTCAGATTTCAGATTGATCAGTACAGATAAAGTCATCATAGTGGGCGACTTTAACATTCATACGGATGTTGACAACGATAATCTTAAGTTGGCTTTTGATTCTCTTCTGGAATCGATGGGGATTTTACAAAAAGTTAATGAACCGACACATTGTCTTAATCATACTCTTGATCTGGTCCTCGTCTACGGTGTGGAACCCGATAATCTGTTAATGTCGCATGTAAACTCCCTCCTATCCGACCACTATTTAATAACGTTTGAATTCAACATTGTCAACGTTACGCATAATAGGAGGAATTACTTTAGCAGGTGTCTATCCGATAAAGCTATTACTAAATTTAGGGAGGCCATTGCTCTTTATCTTCATACAGTGGAACATAGTGAAGCAGTTGAGGGCTGTGACCTCGGTTCTACCTCTGCAGACGTTGATTTCCTTGCCCGGTGGGACTTTCTGTGTGGAGTTTGCATGTTCTCCCTGTGCTTGCGTGGGTTCCCTCCGGGTACTCCGGCTTGCTCCCACAGTCCAAAAACATGCAGGGTAGGTTAATTGATCATTCTAAATTCTCCTGTAGGTGTGAATGTGAGTGTGATTAGTTGTTTGTCTTTCTATGTGTCCCTGCGATGGACTGGCGACCTGTCCAGGGTGTACCCCTGCCTTTCGCCTACTATGCATCGGGATAGGTTCCGACAGATCCCCGTGACCCGGAAACGGATAAAGCGGGAATAGTTAATGGATGGGATGGATGAGTTATTATGACCTTACAGCACTCTGCTCCAACATCCCATCATACTGACCTGAGAACCTCCAGCTTGCAGTGAGGACTCTCCAGTCCAGGACAAAGCTTCTTCACTCCTGAGTCCTTCAGGTCGTTGTTACTCAGGTCCAGTTCTGTCAGTCTGGAGGACTGAGAGCTGAGAACTGAAGACAGACCTTTGCAGATGATCTCTGAGAGTTCACATTCACGAAGTCTGTCAAGAGAACATGAAGAGAACAAGAGATTATTGTTCTGTTGTTGAAAAGACAGCGATGTATTAAAAAGTAGTGATTTAATAAAAACTTGCAGAACTTTTTAGTGAAACTTTGACCACTGGCAGCAGAGATTTTAGTGGTTTTCACTTTCCAGACTGGTTGTTTTGGAACATTTAGTCGTACCCGAGTAACTGAGGTTTTTCAGCTACTAAACTATAAAACTGGTTTTATTGATAATTGTTGGGTTTGTTTGTATTGTGACCTGTTTAGGATGTTCTAGCGCCTCCATGAGGAACAGCTGCTGAGCTGTGGGTGTTTGTACGAGGTCATATCTCAGGAAGGAACGCTAAAAAAAACAATTCCATTGCAACCATTTAGATATAAAATGTTCAGCTTGTTCAGATTATTACTGCTATGCGTTTTTATCCTTCAAATACATTTTTTTGGATATTCCAGGTTTTCAAAAATTTAATTCCTATACTATAATGGAGACATTTTTAAATCCTTGAAAAACCTGGATGAGACCTGGTTACTTCAGACTGTCAGCTAGAAACACCAGTCAAACTTTAAACCAGTCAAGATTTTGCACTACAACATGCAGTTGATGCATTCTACTGTCTTTGAGAAACGGTCGTTTAAGTTTGATGATTTTTCAAGAATCTCTCTCTCACCTCTCCACTCTAGCTGATGATGTCATCCACTCCACCCACATGTTCTTTAACATTCTGAAACAAACCTCTCTCTCATCCACACTTTCCACTCAACCGTTATACATTATATATCAAAACGAAGACATTTTTGTTGACTTTCAAACAATTTGACCTTTGGGCTATTTGCGTTTTAATTTACTTTAAAATAAAGTTAGATGTCAGAGAGAGCCCATATTCTGCCAATGTTATTTTTAATGTGAGAGCACATCAGATTACCTGCTCAGCAAAAATGATCTAAACTCTTAATAAGATCACTCTAAATCCCAAATAATCCCCATCATGAAGAGGAGAGACCTCTGCCTCATACAGTGACCTAATTTTGTTGATACCATTTATGGTTTAGAAAATACAGACAGTTATTCACAGACTTCAAATTTCTTTGTCTGACACATGCTGTTCCCTCGTTACCAGCTGGCTGCTCCCTCGTTACCAGCTGACTGTTCCCTCATTACCAGCTGGCTGCTCCCTCGTTACAACTGACTGTTCCCTCGTTACCAGCTGGCTGCTCCCTCGTTACCAGCTGACTGTTCCCTCATTACCAGCTGGCTGCTCCCTCGTTACAACTGACTGTTCCCTCATTACCAGCTGGCTGCTCCCTCGTTACAACTGACTGTTCCCTCGTTACCAGCTGGCTGCTCACTCGTTACAACTGACTGTTCCCTCGTTACCAGCTGGCTGCTCCCTCGTTACAACTGACTGCTCCCTCGTTACAACTGACTGCTCCCTCGTTACCAGCTTGCTGCTCCCTCGTTACCAGCTGGCTGCTCACTCATTACAACTGACTGTTCCCTCGTTACCAGCTTGCTGCTCCCTCGTTACAACTGACTGTTCCCTCATTACCAGCTGGCTGCTCCCTCGTTACAACTGACTGTTCCCTCATTACCAGCTGGCTGCTCCCTCGTTACAACTGGCTGCTCCCTCATTACCAGCTGGCTGCTCCCTCGTTACCAGCTGACTGCTCCCTCGTTACCAGCTGACTGCTCCCTCGTTACCAGCTGACTGCTCCCTCGTTACAACTGACTGCTCCCTCGTTACCAGCTGGCTGCTCCCTCGTTACAACTGACTGTTCCCTCATTACCAGCTGGCTGCTCCCTCGTTACAACTGGCTGCTCCCTCATTACCAGCTGGCTGCTCCCTCGTTACAACTGACTGCTCCCTCATTACCAGCTGGCTGCTCCCTCGTTACAACTGGCTGCTCCCTCGTTACCAGCTGACTGCTCCCTCGTTACCAGCTGACTGCTCCCTCGTTACCAGCTGACTGCTCCCTCTTTACCAACTGACTGCTCTCTTTTACCAGCTGGCTATTCTCTTGTTACCAGCTGGCTGCTCCCTCTTTACAAACTGACTGCTCCCTTGTTACCAGATGGCTTTTCTCTTGTTAGCAGCTGGCTGCTCCCTCGTTGACATGTTCAGGAGGGCTTAAATCCTTTTTAAATTGCTGAATATCAAAGAAACTGCCAAAGTCTGATAAAAATTTGAAGAAAATAGTAAAATGTTGGTCAAAAATTTGAAAACTCCTAACAGAAGAAGAACAGAGGAGTTGAAGATGCTCTGAGGCCCTGAGGAGGCACCTAAAAGAGGAATACTTGATAAAGGGAGGATGAGGAGCTGAGATTGGCTGAATGAGCTCCAGCTGTGAATCGGAGGACCTGCAGCTGGAACACTGGTGACAACAGTCTGTGTCACTCTGCTGGAATGACTCAGCAATTTTGAGGCGTCAAACAAACAGTTACTGAGGGGAAATGGAATCACATATCAACAAGATTATCTCAGCTTTAGTGGCAGATGTCTTTTCCGAATGCAATGGCGACATTTGTAAGGTATCAGGGGTTTTAATGTCTGAGTTAGAGCAAGTTACACAGGCCAAAGGTCATATGTCCCTGAAGAGCTCATCTGTCGTCAGTTGCAGTTCTAAAAGATATGCTAAAAGAACTGGGACTCTCTGAGCTTCTGGCTGATTTGGGAGAAAAACTAAATGTTGCAGTTCCCAAAAAACACATTTTCTTGCAACACGGTGTCCATATTGATGAAAACATGGCAGCAGAGCGGCGGAATAAACAGAAAAAGAAAAAAGGAAGCATTGTACAAAACAAAGTTGTGCTTGTCTAAAGCTGTTCAGAGTTATTTCCCACAGCGTTTATGTGGCAGGAGAAGAGGACGAGGAAGACGAGGATGCTGCGGAAGGAGTGAACGCAGACGACAAGGTCCGAGGGAGACTGATGGGTTTTATGCATGCAGGGCACGAGGCCATTGACCGAGACCTGTAAATTGGCAAAAGGGAAAAGTGTGACAATCTACTCTGATAGCAGTTCTGGTTGGAGCAGCTGCTGCTCTGGGAGGGGTGCTGCAGGACAGATGTTGCTCCAGGACAGCGGTGTTCAAGACTGAAAAAGGAAAAATCAGAGTATTCCCACTAGAATAAACTAGACTACAGTAACAAGGAGCTTGATCATTAAAGCTGAGGTCAGGAACTTCCCAAAAACTCCAGAACCGTTGTTCTCCACCTCCCCCTGCTGTCCAGGAGTGTCCTTGCGAGTGCACTTGTATCTGAACTGTACAGCTGGAGCGCGAGGACGTTGTTACGACAAAACTCGTCACATCATCTGAATGTACCGCTACATAACTTAAATTTCAATATTTACTTATTGACACTAAGTCTAAACCGCAAAAATAAACCAGAGGCCAGGAACATTTAAATGAGTACTTTTGCAGAAGAGATACTTCCACATCCAACTGAAAATCTTTCAAGTCCCACTGTCACGTCCTCTGTGGCTGGCTTCAGCATGCTGGGTGCTGGGCCTCAGCTCCACACCTCCTGGTCCTCATCCAGAAATCAGTCCCAGCCTACAAGAGCTCCAGTGAAACTCCAAGTTGGCACTAGACTGTAAACTCTACGGAGTTAGTCTCCGCTCCGGCCTTGTCAGTGCTGTTTAGTAGCATTCTGCCTGCCAGCTAGTTATTGCTGGATTTGTCTTCTTTTCTTGCTGCTTATCATGAGCTAACCCTGGATTTCAGAGAGGGGCATGCCCCCACCCCCACCAGCGTTACTGTGCTACTGAGCAGCTCCCTGGATCTCCACTCCCCTGTGGCAAGTTTGTGACGCGGTCACATGTATGTATCCCTGTCTGTAAATATTGTTTGTTTTTAGGTGGTACAAATGTAAGGTGTACAGTTTGTATGCACAATTTGTGTCTCTCTGGTAAAGGGTATTAAAAAGGATGATATCCCTTTAAATGAGTGCAACCTGTCTAGGCGGGAGGCACTCCTGAGGAATCTGTGACGCGGTCACATGTATGTATCCCTGTCTGTAAATATTGTTTGTTTTTAGGTGGTACAAATGTAAGGTGTACAGTTTGTATGCACAATTTGTGGCTCTCTGGTAAAGGGTATTAAAAAGGATGATATCCCTTTAAATGAGTGCAACCTGTCTAGGCGGGAGGCACTCCTGAGGAATCTGTGACGCGGTCACATGTATGTATCCCTGTCTGTAAATATTGTTTGTTTTTAGGTGGTACAAATGTAAGGTGTACAGTTTGTATGCACAATTTGTGTCTCGCTGGGAAAGGGAGTAAAAAAGAAGGATACCCCTTTAAATCAGTTGCACCATGTGACTATGTGGCAGGCACACCTGTAATTATTGGAAATGGGAAACAGGTGTGGACGAAAGGAGGGATAAAAAGCGTGTGGGTGTGTATGACACGGGGGGCATGAGGAGTAGGTGACAGCCACTGAAGACAGGACCTTAGCAAAAGGACGCATGGCATTCCATTTGGGTGCGGGAGCTGAGGAAACTATTAGAAAACTGTACCTGGGCTGCGCACGAGGCCTACCCTCTACAGGAAACGCCGGAAGGAGCGAAGGATTCTGACCTTCCTCCAGAGCAACTCAAAGGGGATTACAGGCTCCGGATCCGAGGATGGATTATTTTTGGTACACTTTGGGAAAAGAACTTGGATTTGGGCACAATTGAACTTTCAGGATACCTCACATGGACAAAGGGAAGTCATAATTGTTTGGGTGATTTGTCAGTCATAATATGCAGCCTGTACAGGATATCGGGATTAATACGGCGTGAAATATCTTTCATGTTTGTATGCAATATTCTTTACAAATCCTTCTTAGAGTCTTTTTCTTTTCTTTTCTTTTCTTTTTTTTTGTGGTAACACTGTCCTTTAAGGAAATTATTGGGCAAATTGTTACAAGTTGTATAACCTCTCTCATCCTGAACTACAGTCAATGCAAAAATATGTTCAGAAGTCTGTGGCTGTGGGGATGATCCCATCCTATCCATGGATCAGGTGAGGGATAATCAAAGAATTACTTGCATCTGCATTACTTGCACTTGAATTACTTGTAAATTCCTCCTTTTTTATACAAGATTATATGCAAACCTGTCTTCGTACTTACAGAACTTTCTTGGAGGCTTTGACCACTGGCAGCAGCCGCAGAAGAGCCTCCTCTGAAGGTAGGTATTTCCTCAGGTCAAACACTTCCAGATCCTTATCTGATGACAGTAAGATGAAGACCAGAGCTGACCACTGAGCAGGAGACAGTTTATCTGTGGAGAGACATCCTGAATTCAGGAACTGCTGGATCTCCTCAACCAGAGAACGATCGTTGAGTTCATTCAGACAGTGGAATAGGTTGATGCTTTCCTCTGCAGTTTTAAGTTTCTTGATCTTCTTCTTGATGTACTGGGCTGTTTTCTCAACATCATGTGAACTTCCCTTTTGTATCAGCATCCCTTGTAGGTGGTTCTGATTGGTCTCCAGCGAAAGACCAAGGAGGAAGCGGAGGAACAAGTCCAGGTGTCCGTTTGGACTTTTTAGGGCATTGTCTACAGCATTCTGATAAAAGTGATCTTGTTTACTTGTCATAAAGGTTCTAAGTGGGTTTGTCAGCTTCAACAGATTAACACCAGACTCAATGAAGGTCATATGGACATAGAGAGCAGCTAAAAATTCCTGAACACTCAGATGGATAAAACAGAAGGCCTTGTCCTGGTACAGGCCTTTCACCGTTTTAAAGATCTCAGTGAAGACTCCTGAGCACACTGCAGCTTCTTCGAAATTGATGCCAGACTCTTTCAGGTCTGATTGATAGAAGATCAGATGTCCTTTCTGCAGCTGCTCAAATGCCAATTTTCCAAGATGCTCCATCATCTTCCTGCTCTCTTGATCTGTTGCAGGTTCTTCATCATACTTGACCTTCTTCAGTTTGGTCTGGACCACCAGGAAGTGGATGTACATCTCAGTCAGGGTCTTGGGCAGACCTCCTCCCTCTCTGGCTTTCATCACATCTTCCAGGACTGTAGCAGTGATCCAGCAAAAGACTGGGATGTGGCACATGATGTGGATGCTTCGTGATGTCCTGATGTGGGAGATGATCATGCTGGACTCATCTCTGAACCTCTTCCTGAAGTACTCCTCCTTCTGTGGGTCAGTGAACCCTCTGACTTCTGTTACCACATCAACATATTCAGGAGGGATCTGATTGGCTGCTGCCGGTCGCGTGGTGATCCAGACACGAGCAGAAGGAAGCAGGTTCCCTCTGATGAGGCTTGTCAGCAGGACTTTCACTGATGTGGTTTTTCTAGGGTCATTAATGGTTTTAGTTTTGAGGAAGTCCAGAGAAGGTCGAAACTCATCCAGACCATCAAAGATGAACACAACCTGGAAATTTTCAAAATCAAATATTTCTGCAGTTTCCTTAAAGGATTCATGAACAAGTTCCACCAAACTGAACTCTTCATCTTTTACCACATTCAGCTCTCTGAAGGTGAATGGAAACAGTAACTGGATGTCCTGGTTGGTTTTGTCTTCAGCCCAGACTGAACTTCTGTACTAAGACGGTTTTCCCGATTCCAGCCACTCCCTTCGTCATCACGGTTCTGGTGGGTTTCTTTCTTCTGTTTGGGATTTTAAAGATGTCCTCTTGTCTAATTCTTGTTTCTTCTTTGTCTAATGTCCTGGATGCTGCTTCAATCTGCCTGACTTCATGTTCATTGTTGACCTCCGTAGTCTCCCCCTCTGTGATGAAGAGCTCTGTGTGTGTCATTCAGAAGGGTTGAGTTTCCTCGTGTAGCGGTCCCCTCAAAGACACACTCCACCCTGTTCGTCAGGTTAGACTTGAGTTGACGCTGACATGTTTGAAGGAGCCCTAACGGACAATAGAACCGACACGATAATCAGTTTTAGCTTCAAAGTAAAGTAATCAAATTCTGCAGGTTTGTTGCTTTTTTTTTTTTTTTTTTTTTTTTTTTTTTTTTTTTTTTTTTTTTCTCCCCCACTATTTGGAAGGAACCTGAAGTAGAATCAGTTCTCCTGCAGATTAGGAGGCATTTGAGGTGGTTCACACATCTGGTGAAGGTCACATCTGTATGCCTTTCCAGAGGGGTGTTTTGAGTGTCTAACTGGGAAAGATTCCCATAGAATATCAGGATATGCTGGAGAGATTAGGCCTCCTGGGGGGTTTGGGAACGCCTCAGTCAGTACGGTTACGTATACATTTAATTAAGCTATTGGCAGCAATCAAGCTAAGGATTTACCTGGCGTTTCAGAGAAATTCCAGTATACATGCATGGAAAGAGAATTACTAAGTGAAGTGCGTTGGACTCCGCAACACTAGGTGGCGCTGCACGCCCTTCTGCGTTAGCATCGGTTAGTTAGAACAATTAGCAAATGCAGCAGATTTGATGCAAACGTATAAGAACAACATGCACAAATATAGACGTCTTCTTTGTTGTTGTTCTTCATTGTTCCTCATCTTCTTCTGCTACTGTGTTGTTGTCATGTCTCCACTATTCCTCAGATCAACAACTGAAATAAAAGTAAACTCAAGAGCTCCAAAGTGTATGAACACAGCAGTTATCTCACATCTCCAAAAACCCAACAAGGACCCAACACTTCCATCACATTATGGTCCCATCTCTCTTAATGTAGATTTAAAAATCATTAGCAAAGCTCCAGCTCTCAGGACTGAAGAAGTCCCCCTTACATAATCCGTCCAGACCAAACCGGTTTCATTAAAGGAAGACATGCCCCAGTAACACATGCAGGCTGTTTGATTTAATTCATTCCTCAGCTTTACAACAGCAAGATACCATCTTAGCCACGTTAGATGCAGAAAAAGTTTTTGATGGAGTCAACTGGAATTTTCTTTTAGCTACATTAAAAACTTTAGCTTCGGGGAGTCAGATATTAACTGGATCAAGACCCTGTACACTGCACCTTCAGCCACGGTGACCACCAGTGGTATTGCATCACAAATCTTTACACTGCTTAGAGGATCTAGTCAGGGATGTCCACTCTCCCCTTTATTCGTGATATTTATTGAATCCTGAGCAGCAGCTGTCCGTCAGAACCTCAACATCACAGGAATCCAGATGTCTCAAATGCACCGTGAGATCAGCTTATATGCTGACGACATTTTACTGCTGTTACAAAAACCTCAACCATCCTTACAAGAAGTAGTAAAACAAATTAATTTGTTCTCCACACTGCAGATTGCTCTATAAATTGGAATTACTCATCCATTCTTCTACTGCACAAAACTAAATGAGACGAGGCCGCCCACACATCAGCCACCTCTACACACAAATCCATCTCTGATTTGGGAATCAAAGCTTTCTCCACACTGTCAGAGCTGATTGGACCTAACTTTTAAAAACTATTAAAATCATTAGGCAATGTCAGTCAAACGTCACCTTATTGGACTCGCACAGGAACGATGTAAAGAACTCCAGATCTCTGATATTCCATTTCTTAGTCAACAGGTCATCCAGTGATTTGCTGTATTTCTTTGCATATCGTGTCACCTCTTTCTGAGTGTCAAGTGTGGCGAAATGAGTGAAGGATGCGTTCGCAACTTGTCTGGAGAATAAAACTAGCTTAGATTTAAACGCTGTAACATGTTTGTACATATCGTGCACAAACTGATCTTTCCCCTGCAGTTTCACATTCAGCTCATTCAAGTGTGAAAATACGTCCACAGCAAACGCAAAATCACAAAGCCAGTTCTGGTCTCGTAGCTCAGGAAATTCGTCAGATTTCTCATTAAACTCTAAAAATGCGCTGATCTCGTCTTTCAGGTCCCACATGCGTTGAAACACTTTGCCCAAACTTAACCACCGGACACGAGAGTGGTAAAGTAAGTCCTGATGATCTGCATCAATTTCCTCCAGGAACGTGATGAACTGACGATGCTGAAGTCCCCTTGCACGTATAAAGTTCACAAGTTTTACGACTGGATTCACGACATGGTTAAGCTGCAATACAGACTTGCAAAGTGATTCCTGATGGATGATACAGTGAAGGAAAATAACATCCTGTTCAGAGTTTTCCTCTTTTACTTCATCCTGGATTCGTTTCAGCAGCCCAACGTTTTTTCCTCTTAAATTTGGTGATCCATCCGTCGTGACATTGGCAAGTTTACTCCAAGGTAGTTTATGTTTCTCGATGGCAGCAGACACCTTGTCATATAAATCCTCTCCCCGCGTTGTTCCCTTCAGGGACTCCATGGTCAAAAACTCCTCCGTTATCTCAAAGCTGTCATTAATCCCTCTTATAAAAATTAGAAGCTGCGCTGTGTCTTTGATATCATTACTTTCATCCAGTGCAAGTGAATATAACTGAAAGAACTCTGCCTTTTTCTTTAGCTGGCTAGCTATATGTTCGTCAATTAGTTCCACACGGCGAGTCACAGTCCGACGTGACAAACTGATTTTTTCAAACTTGCCTTGACTTTCCGGACACAGAACACCTGCAGTCTCCACCATGCAGTCTTTCAAAAACTCACCTTCAGAGAAAGGCTTGCTAGCTTTTGCTAATTTGAATGCCAGCAAAAAGCTTGCCTTGGTAGTTGACTCCTGAAGCACAGTTTGTCGGTGAAAAAAATTTTGCTGGCTCAGTAAATTGGCTGCAAACCTCTCAGCCATAGCTGCCCGTTCTTGCGCCGACAGCTTGCTGGTGTAATTGGCATGCTTCGTAGCAAAATGACGGCTAATATTGTACTCTTTAAAAACCGCAACACTTTCTTGGCATATCAAGCATACAGCCTTTGATCGGACTTCTTTGAAAAAATATTTTGTTGTCCATTCGGTGTTAAACACACGGCACTCACTGTCGACTTTTCTTTTCTTTGATAAACTCATGTTTGATTTTAGAAGGGGGAAAGCTTTACCGCTGGAACCGCGAAGGAGAGTGCTTTTTCTGGGAAAAGCTTAACCGCGAAGAAGAGGGGGCAAATGCTCAAGCGCGCCATCTATTGGGGAAATGTGGGCATTACAGGGGGAAAGTAAATGAACAAGGTTTGCTGGTAACAATATTATTAATTTTATATTTTGATATAACTGGGAGATGTTTGGCGGGCCGGATTAAAAAGACCAACGGGCCGTATATGGCCCGCGGGCCGTAGTATGCCCATGTCTGATCAAGCGTCATCCATGTTTTAAAGCAATAAAAACAGCTTCTGACTGCCTGGTGGAAATTTTATAAAATCACAAGTTTACCCTTTGCTTTTTCTAATCTCACTCCAATCTGGAGTAACCCCAACTTCATGAGTAACAAAAAAACAATCAACTTTCACAAGTTCAAAAGTTCATTCACTTCAATAGTCTGGCATCATTCTGCGGTCTGGTCCAGGAGTATGGCATCAGGATCAGGCAGTTGGGGCTCTTTCACCCCTGACAACCGGCGATGTTGGGACCTCCCTCCTGTATGCCACATATTCTCTTTTTTTAATGCACTCACACACACTTATTAAAGGAACACAGCTAAAACACATATTAGGGAATGGCTGTCCTGGCCTCGCCTTTGGTTGCGGGTTGTGTCCTCCAGTTGTCACCGCGGCTGTGTTGGGGGTGGGTGGTGGGCAGTGGGTGGTGACTGTCTTGGCCCCCTAGTTTTGGTTGGGTTGCCCCTGTTTTACCTCTTTCCCCCTTTTCCATTTCACTGTGCTTTTCTTCTTTCATCTGCTGGCGTTTAGAGGGAGTGGTGTTGCTGTGGTCAGGTTCCGTAGGGTGGGGGTCTATGGGGTCGGTTGCTCCTGGTGGCGTCGGCACTGTGGGCTCTGGTGCAGCAGTCTGGGACGTGGTGGTCTGGGTTGGTACAGGAGGTGGCCGTGGCCTAAAGGTTTTTAACAAAATATGGTACTAACCAGTAATATATATTCAGACTGATTAAATAAAAAACGTTTAAATAAACGTGTGTGCACTACGTACAAGTGTTACCCCATAAGGCCTAAAGAAGGTGGCTGGAGAGAGGGAGGTCTGAGCCTCTTTGTCAGACTGCCTCTGTGATCCAGTCGGATAAAGGAAGTTGATGGTGGGATAAATAAATACCCTCTTCATGCCATAAAATGGTTTGGGGCTAAGATCCAAATGCAGAACATTGAGGCAGGTCAGAATCCAAAATAACTCCAAAACCTTCCGCTACAAAAACACAAGACAAAATCCAGTACAGGATAAAGTGTAGATGGACTAGCAGGGTTGAAGGGAAAACCAAGACCACATCCATCTTCTACCTCCACTAGTTTGGGGTAAGGGGGGTCTGCTGGAGTCTATCCCAGCTCTCTTCAGATCAAAGGGGGGGGTTCACCCTGGACAGATCGCCAGTCCATCACAGGGCCACAAAAAGAAAGACAACCACACATGCTAACTTAAGAAACTATTAAAAAAATCATTAAAATAAAACCAGAAAACCCAAGAAACAGAAGAAGAAAACAAATCCCAAACACAAAAAGCCTGAACAAGACACTTCTGAGCAAAGAATTGAGGTCTGGAGGTGAAGAGACTCATTTTCTCAGCATACGTCTCATGAACTGCTCAGTGAAGGGCATGTTGGTGAAAATGGACTAATATTACATCATTTTACAGTGAAGGTGATCCGGCATGTACGTGATGCACTCACGCTCAGCGTTTGTACGTTCTTACCTTTCCGAACAGTTGGATCAAGGTACAAACCCAGGTGACGGGACAAAGTTGGATCTTTGCTTTGCAGGTGTTTCAGCATCATCCTGCAGGCTTCAGGTCCTTTTTTTGTGACACAGTCGATGAAGTCTCGCGCCTTATCTGCTCTGGTTTGGTTCTTCTCAAGAATGTCCTCTTTCTCTGGACGACTGAGGACACCCTCTGATAAGAGCAAGTCAACGAGCTGTTTGAGGATTTCTATCGACACTCCGTTCACAAACTTCGGTCGAATCTTGTGGAGGATGGTTTCTGCAGGGAGGAGGAACAGACGTAGACATGATTGTAACTCAAACGTTGGCCTTTTGTGTCTTCATACATGTCTTGAGTGTCCTCATTTAGAAATGTAACAAGAATGTGTGTGAATCAGGGTTCTTCTCTGGTCAGGTTTTAGTTTGTCATCAGACTACATTTGTGGCAGAAACAGAACCACTACTATGACTGTCTCTGTTTGGTGAAGAAACTATTGTGCGCTTTGGTCACTTCAGCTGTGAGGGGCTCGAGGAGTCAACTGATCTCCTCCTGATGGTAACAGCAGGAGGTGCTCTTGGAGAAGAGATTTTATATTCAGAAAAATTTACCCGGTTAAACGAAGGAACATAGAAATCATAGTAAAAACTATGGTACGATTATACAATGATGGCAGCTGAATAGTTGAATGCGACAAGTTAACTGTGACCAGAGTCGTCTCAGCGTCTTTGTGGAGCATCCTTCCTACATTCACAGTGCTGCTTCTTCAGGGAGTCTGGATTCCTCAGAGTAGCAGCGCCGTTTTTTGCTTATACTTTTCCAAACCAGCAAATCTGGTGCAGGTTAGACCCTTTCAGACCAACCAGAGCTGGTCACGATGATCCTCCAGTACATCAGCTGAGTAACTAAACTGACTAGTAAACCTAGTGCTGCAATGACCGTGGTAGAACTTAATAACAATATTCTTCATTTGTCAGTATATAATCTCCCGAAACACCCTGAAAGTAGTCCTCTGCTTTTAACCCATCACTAGTTACACCAGGAGCAGTGGGCTGACATTTGCCGTCTGACGTCGCTGATCTCTTACCTGCTGAAACTTCTGGATCTTCTGGATCACCTGGATCGTCTGGGTCTTCTGGATCTTTATCATCTTGAAGGATAGTTATATCTGCTGGTCTCTCCTTCTCTGTCCTAAAAATAAGAAAATCAGTCAGTGTCAGTGTCAGTGTCCCATCCCATCCAGGATATTTCTGCTGATTTGACTGGACTGGGCTGTGATCAAGGTCAGGTGTGAGCAAATTCTTCTGCTAAAAGGACAATACAACTTCGGAAAGAACTCACGGTTAGAAATACCACAAACATTTTCCTTCCTACCATTCCTGAACTGTGCACTGCTTAGTATGACGAGTCAAACACAGAACGTGCAGACGAGTCTTAGCTCATGTGCAATGTAAAGTCCTTTCAGATGGACGTGTTATATGCTAACCACCACGTTGTGATCTATATCTCAGGTGGGCCTTTGGCAAGTAAACGGTCTGAAAAACAGCTTCATGTACGGGATTGTCCACGCTGGACCATGTGAATAATGCTCATAATGGTTATGTTCAGGTACATGGAGGATGAATGGGCACCAACATTTGTGTCCTACTTAAGAAAACCACATCTATAAGCCTATGTGGGACATTCACACTGGACCAATATGAAAGCAGCATTCAGTCCTAGATGGGGGCCCATTTTTTCAGCACAGAGGACCCCTCATACAAATGTTGTGTCAGTAGATGCTGCTGAGCTGTTTGCAGCAGAAGGTCCAGATCTAGGTCCAGGTTCGGGTTGAAGTTCAGGTTTGTTCTGTGAATAATGGCTTTGTGACGTTAATGCGGAGCTCCGACAGCCAGAACAATCGTGGACAGTTAGAGATGATCACCTCACCTCTGAGCTTTGCTCTGGTCCTCATTTTCTCCAGGCGATGTGGATTTAGAAGAAGGAACTTCCTCCTCTCTGTCCTCACTGTGGTCCATGCTGGTGATTTCAAATCTAAATCACCATCCTACCGTCATCTGCAGATGAAAACACCGCTGATGAAGTAAAAGGTCAGCTAAAGTTTAACAATCAGACCACTAGAGGAAGTCCGGCAGCTTCCGCCCAGAATATACACGCATCCACCGACATGTAAGTGAGCTGACACTGACGACTTTTATAAGTTAGACCACGCAAATAACTCCAATAAATAGAAACTTCTCCTCATCATCACCAACACAGTTGTGACGACTGTCTGCAGGCTTCAACCCGATCTGAACCCAGTTACAATTATTACAATTCTCTCTCCAACAATCCTTCAACATAAACCACAGTTGTAACGGTCAGCAGTTCAACACTTGAGGGATTCTGACCTGAGAGACTCCAGTTTACAGTGTGGACTCTCCAGTCCAGGACACAGCTTCTTCAGTCCTGAGTCCTGCAGGTGGTTGTTACTCAGGTCCAGTTCTGTCAGACTGGAGGACTGAGAGCTGAGAACTGAGGACAGACCTGCACAGACCTTCTTTAAGAGGTTACAGCCACTCAACCTGCAGAGGAGAGAAAAGGGAAATAATGAGGTTATTTATTAGTTGATAATGTCATTAAATAAATAAATAATAATTTGATTTGAATAAATACTGATAAATTCAACTTGTTGGTCCAACTAGTCCTGTAAAACCATCAGAAACCAACTGGTTCTCCAGCAGAACGCGGTGACTGATGTCTAATGCAGGTCAGACATGAACCCTCACATGAACTTCTCACTAACACACTTTAAAATCATAAAACATCCCTGTTCAAAGGTCTGCTGAGTGACAGGTGAACTAACCAATCAGAGCGCTGCACCGCCAGCAGCTCAGAGCTGTTTGTTACAGTTCACGTCTACATGAGTGTTTTTACATTTATGAATAAAAACTACTGTCAATATTAGTGCATCAACAATCAACTCTTTATTACACACCATCATGATATTATTTATATAGCTGGTAAAATGTGAAAGTGTTTGTATTCACACTTGTTTGTCTTTCCTGAGGACTGTTGCTGGCTGTTTCCGTGGTGATGGACAGTTTTTGGAGTTACACGTTTGTGTGTTTGACCTAAGCTGAGTCTGCAGTTGAGTGTATTCAAATGAAGAAGCTGCTCTCAGAAGATAAGTCCCTGCTGAGGTTCCTGTGGTGGGATCTGCAGACCCATCGTCCTCCTGAAGGACATCAGTGGCAGGTACTTCCCTTTGACCCAACCTGCAGTCCCTGCTGGGTGACCTATGACCTGCAGAGACATGTGCTGGACAGCCTCCAGCCTGGAGATGAGGTACCTGAAGTGGTGACGAAGTCCTTCTATGCAGATAAATGTCTACACAGTCAAACTTCAGCAGCAGCTACAACCGTAACAGACCAGCTGAACACCACGTAGCCACTGGAGGGTTTGAGTGACGGCAGCGAGAGAGTAACGAGCCCACGTCATCAGTCACCTCCCCTCAGAACCAGGATCCACTGGCTGTGAGCTGTGGCTCAGTCATGCTGAGCAGGATGGACAAGGTTCTGGCTGGGTTTGCAGTGGCACCGTCACTCAGATACTCTGAACTACCGGCTCAGGACTTCAGACTGCAGCGCCGTCACAAGGAGCAGCAGCTGCAGAGGTCTGGACAGTCGGTACCATCCCCTTGGATTCAACATAAACCACAGTTATAACGGTCAGCAGTTCAACACTTGAGGGATTCTGACCTGAGAGACTCCAGTTTACAGTGTGGACTCTCCAGTCCAGGACACAGCTTCTTCAGTCCTGAATCCTGCAGGTGGTTGTTACTCAGGTCCAGTTCTGTCAGACTGGAGGACTGAGAGCTGAGAACTGAGGACAGACCTCCTCTGAGAGGTTACAGCCACTCAACCTGCAGAGGAGAGAAAAGGGAAATAATGAGGTTATTTAATATGTTGATTATGTTTTTAAACATCAAGAAAAAATAACAGATTTTCATGACCAATAATAACTTGAACTATTAATTATTAATTTCGCTGCACTAAAAAGCAGTGAAGACCAAAGTGAAGAAGTCCTGTCCTTCTCACATGGGTCTCTACTTCATCGGGGGTTTGTTGGATGATTTGGTCGACTACATCCAGAAAAGCTAGAGGTCAAAGGTTAAAGTCATCCATCATGATGACGACTCCCGATCGGAGCTGGACAACAGCTGGATTTTCCAGAGCGCTGACTCATGGTCACCAGTGGAGGTGTCATCAGCCACTGCTGATCCAGATGTGGGTCCCATTAACCTTTGGGACTCAGAGAGACAGAATGCAGCTGTGGGCGGTCCCAGGGTCCCTGCTCATCATCACAAGCTTCACCAGCAACAGCCAGCATCCTGCCCACATCGTCATGCCACAGCTGGGTGAGGACGGCAACAGGAGCCATCCGTCATCCTTCACATCGCTGTGGAGACCCCAGAAGGTCCACAGAGCCCCAGAGAAGTTTGGAGACTTGGTCTCCTCCAATGACTGATGGGTGTTCACTGAGTTAAAGAAAACGAACTTCCCAGCATCTGAATGGAAAAGTTCCAGGAAAATGCACAGACCTACTTGAATGTGGTGTATAGTTTGGACACTGTGGCTGCATGTTGTTATTTGATATCCTTTGTACTTAAATGTCAGTGAAAGTTTCAGTGAGACCGGGGAGAAGCATTAATGAGTCCACACGTGCAGAAATGTTTTCCTCCCACAGAAGAGCAAACGTCATAATTTGAGTAAATGAACCCACAAAGTTTCCTGGATTTAAACAAGTGTTTGTCTCTGCTGAGTGAAAATGGGATGTGTTTGTGATCGTGATGTAGTGACTTTGTTCAGTTTTGGTTCTAAGTGTGTAGTTGATTTCCACCTCCGTAATATTGCAAAGATTAGGAGTATCCTCTCGCAGAGTGATGCCGAAAAACTAATTCATGCGTTCGTATCTTCTTGACTAGATTACTGTAACGTGTTGTTGGCTGGATGTCCAAGTAATTCTCTGAACAGCCTCCAGCTGATCCAAAATGCAGCAGCGCGAGTGCTGACAGGAACCAACAAGAGAGACCACGTCTCTCCAGTTTTATCTTCCCTCCATTGGCTCCCTGTAAAATTTAGAATCCAATTCAAAATTTTATTACTGGCATATAAAGTCCAAAATGGCCTAGCGCCGCGATATTTGCAAGACCTGATAGAACCGCACGTTCCTAATAGAGCTCTCCGTTCTCAGGGTGCAGGTTTACTCGTAGTTCCTAGAAGATCCAGATGTAGATCCGGAGGACGGGTCTTCTGTTATCAGGCACCATCACTCTGGAACCAACTTCCAGTTTGGGTTAAGGAGGCTGATACCACCTCCACCTTTAAAACTAAACTTAAAACATTTCTGTTTAATAAAGCATATAGTTAGTGTACATTTAGTACCTTAATGTGTCAGGGCCAGTAGTCAAACCTGCAGCTGCAGGACCAGATTAGAGCAGCTCATTTTAAACATAGCTTCGGTGTAGATATGCTGCTATAGGCCTATGCTGCAGGGGGGCACCAACATGATCCACTGAGTGGTGCCTTTCACCTTCTCTGTTTCTCTTTGCCTTCTCTGTCTCTTCTTCACCTCAACCCTCATTTATCATCAGTATCCCATAAACTTAATTGTGGTCCATTGTTCTGGTAGTTTATTGTGCTTGTCTGTCCCTTCTTTTCCTCTTCTTTGCATGTCCTGTGGACCAGAGCCTCAGGAGCTGCTTGCTGACCTGCAGTTCCACCTCTGACTATCCCAGTGTCTGCCTTCACCTGTCTGTATGGATGTCTGTTGGATACTTGCTGACATCCTGACCTGCAGTCCTCATCCCCTTGGATCACCGTCTATCCATATATCACCCATATTCACAGAAGTCTAATTGGACTACTGATGATAGTTACTAATGTATCCTATCTTGTACCTTTGACGGTGTCTCTATGTCTCTATTCTTTCTTACTTCTTGCTTTACCCGGCTGGCCTTCGGCAGGAGGGTCCCCCCTCATGAGCCAGGTCCTGCTCAAGGTTTCTTCCCTCTTAAAGGGGAGTTTTTCCTTGCCACTGTTTGGCTTAAGGTTTTTCTTCCACTAGGGGAGTTTTTACCTGCCGCTGTTTATGTAATAATTGCTCGGGGGTCATGTTCTGGGTCTCTGGAAAGCGCCTAGAGACAACTTGTGTTGTAATAGACGCTATATAAATAAAATTGAATTGAATTGAATTGATGACCTCAGACACAGCTCGTTACAGAACGAAGCATTTAAAAAGAATAATAACGGGATGTGAGGCTGAAATAAAGAGAGAACCAGCTGGCTCTTTGAGTTTATTTTGTTAATGGACAGACCCAACAGACTGAAGCAGCCGTACAAGCTGCTGAAGGTGCAACCAAGAGGAGCCGAGGAGCAAATGTTTTCAGAGAACAATTCAACAGAAACCAGACATAAAACTGTACCAAAGTCCAGTCACATGCCTCCAGCTACGGCCACGCCCCATGGATTCCACGCCCCATGGACGGTAAAGGCCAGACACTCCAGACCTGGCTCCCAGCCTGGATCCTGACCTGGATCCTGACCTGGACTCCCCCAGGACTAATTTGCCTTGAAAAACCCAACCTGGGACAACCGTCCTCGATAATATAACACCTGGTATCCCTTCAACACCACAAGGTGGTGAGTCATGGAGGCAATGACTCAAAGAAAACCTAGAAATACTCTCACTCTCATCAAGTCATTTTAAATAATAGATGGTTAAGAACACAATGACCACATATATAACAGATACAGATGAGCCTTGTTTATGGCTCCATCACAGTTTACTGCAGATGCTCAGCTTCACGTCTGATATCGACAGATCTGAGTCAGAGAAGCTCCCAGGTACTAGTCTGAGCCCACCCTTCAACTGCTTCAGGTGTCACATTACTGCACCCTGGTTAACTCTGTGCACACTGATGGACTCAATAAATGATCCCTCATAGAGGTAAAAGAAAGAAGAATGTCAGAAGAAGCAGCAGCTGTGGGCTTAATGACAGATATTACTTCATGTTGTAGTGTTCATTAGGCCTCACTGGTTCAGGGACCTGGAGGATCCTGGGTAACAGGAAGCTCCTTTTTTGGTCTTGTTGCTGTCATCATCAACTGCCGAAACTGCACTCTGGATGTTTTTTGAAAGAAGACAACTGACATGCCTTTACCTGTCCCTCAAACAGACATGTAACGCTGCTCTGATCAACAGTGCTTTGAGCCCAAAGAGGGCTAAGATCCCCGGGTGGAATGTGAAAGACATGAAGAGACACGAAAGAGCAAGAAAGACGAGACATTGATGGGTTCAGTTGGGGTCTCTGTGATTATGACTTCACTCACAAAACTGTTTTATGACTTCACTAACAAAACTGTTCTACAACCACTTGGTAAACTATCTTGTCTCAATGATCCCCATCAAGCCTCCAACCCCCTGGTTCAAATCTCTAGAGTCAATGATCTCACACTATTATTGGATAGTGACACATTCCAGATTGTTTTAACACACATTACAACCCAGACACTGCACCACCACTGTCTCGTCTTTCTTTCATGTCCCACCTTTTTCTATTTTTTTCACATTCCACACCGGTGAGTTTAGCCGTCGTCAGCAGAATATTTATTCCCCCTTCATAAAATAAAAAAATGGTTAGACTGTCATGAGGGCTGGTGAAGGGAACACACTTGCACACGTAAAAAAACAAAAAAAAACAACAATAAAACCACACACTGTTGCAAGATCAAATGAATATATATATATATATATATATATATATATATATATATATATATATATATATATATATATATATATATATAGCTCTTGGGTTTTACCAAACCTAGTATTAACCATTAATATATGTGCAAACAAGAGGAAAAACAAAAAAACGTTTTGTTGACATGTCGAGTACTTACCTAAGACTGTGTGGCAGCAGGTGTATCGCCTATGTCCATGAGCAGAACGTGAAGTGAAATGAAATATGAACCTGCCGGCAGGTACAAGTAGAGTCTGGTCTGTAGCTGTGTTGGTAAATAGGAGCAGCTACGTGCATCAGCATGTATGAAGCAAACTTGGAATATTGAAAATGACTGAAGCTGCAAATTAAAAGCCTGCGGACAAACTCCCTCTGCTGCGGGGCATCAGCAGTGTCCTCCAGATTAAAGTGGAAGACTGAGATACGCTGACACACCAGCATCAGGAGGAGTTACTTGGTTTTGAGGAAGTAAAATCCTCAGTTTATTTTATTAAGAAAATGTATCTGTTCCTCACAAAATAAAATTATAATCACTCAACAATCGTGTGGATTTGACTTGAGACACCAGACTGATCAAATTATGTGCTGAAATCAGAAATGATCATGATGGGAAAGAAACAAGAAGGAAAATGTGCACAGACTAAGTTTCCACTTGTTAGTATCGGGTTGTAATAGTGGATCCATGACACACAGCAAAGCAGCAGGTAGTGGGACCTGCTGCAGACTGTGTTGACTGGAACCATGTGACTTCTGCCTGTGGAAGACCCCTCCCTGAAACATGACCTTCACCCTAACCACTGGAGAGTGGAGGTCACGTGGTCCAGACTGGACTTCAGTGGAGATCCATTCTCTACGCAGTCTGCAGCCAGGTGCTCTTGGATCATCTGGTGGTGGTAAACTACAGCTGACTGTGACCTGGACAGATTACAAATAAGTGTTTTTCTTTTTATGTGCCTTGTTCCAGTAGTTCTGGGTCAAATTCTTGGGATGTTCTTCGTGTACAATAATGACAACCCTGGTTCTGGAGTTTAGAGCCTGGAAGAATAATTCTGTCTTAGCTACCAAATCGGTGGTGGTCACATCTTTTCATTTGCACAACCAATGCAGGCAGTGTTGCAGATACCCAAAACCAAATGATTGTACTAATACAATCATTATTGTACGTCTGGAAACAGTAAATGCAGCTGATCTAGAGGCTGGAGGTACAGGACATAATCCTTTATTTTAACAAAACACTCACACACAAGCAGGAGGACCCAAACGCTGAATCTTCTATAAACGAGCAGTAAAAGGAACCAGGAGAAAATCTGCATAAAAACTCATCCAGAGACAAACACAACAGACTAGATAAGACAAGACAATTTACACTCACAGCAGATAATGAGACACAGATGTGAACAAACAGAAGAGACGTTCAAGATAAGACTTTCAAAATAAAACAGAAAGTAACACAAACAAACAAAGAAGCCCAAACTAGAACAACTAAGAGAAAAATATATTAAAAACACATGAAAACCACAACTCAACAGAAAATCTTAAACCATCACAGCAGTTTAAGGACTTGACTTGGACATGAGCGCTGATAACTCACACTTGGACTTGGACTCATGGAGGGGTGCATTCAGACTCATCAATCCAAGATGAGTCCTCATTTGTTGAACAGACTCAGTGCACGTTGACTGGAGGTGTTCATGCAGCTGTTTGTGAAAAGAGGAAGGAATGACCCAAACATTCTGTTTAGAG
Source organism: Xenentodon cancila (assembly GCA_014839995.1). Taxonomy (NCBI): domain Eukaryota; kingdom Metazoa; phylum Chordata; class Actinopteri; order Beloniformes; family Belonidae; genus Xenentodon; species Xenentodon cancila. The sequence goes on along the minus strand of CM026220.1, from coordinate 15,862,417 downwards.
CACTTTAATGAGTCCTATGTAGAACTTCCTTATGCACTGTTCTTTGATGTCATCAGGGAGATCAGGTGTCTTTGATGACGTTCCAAGGCTACATGACCAAGTAAGTATTTTGATCCATGTACATCTGAGGGAATTGAGGGAACTGATTGGCTGAAGACCAAGATAACATGTGCATGTTCCCAAACGCAGCAACAGCGCCCTCTTCTGTGTTCTGTTACACTGAGCATTGATTTGCTTTGATTTCCAAATTTGATATAAAATAACATAACCAGGTAATATGTCTTAATATGGTGGAATAATTTCTAATTGTTGAGTTGAACATTCAACAAAGTAACCGACTGAAGAGACCTGATCTCTACTCATGTCAACCATTATATTTGATTTGAAGCTGTGAAAACCTTTTACTGATCGTAAATAACTAACAAACATCTTCAGAGCTGAACTTTGAATTAGATCAGATTAATAAGAATATCAATTTTAGATATTAAATAAAAATATATTTACTCTTTTTAATAAAATATTTTTAAAACTGTCTATAACTCAAATACAAAATCTGGAAGTAAAAGATACTCAGGACAGGAGTTTTTGAGCGTGCATCTTGTTTTTAAGAGGATGAGTTTCTGCTACATTGTTCAACACATCTTGTTAATGTAATATGTTCTTCTGTTGGATATTTGTCCTTCTGCATCTCTGCTGCATCTTTGCAGCATCCTTCTCTGTGATGGCTCTCATTTCCTGAAGACAAACATCTTTCTGATTTTTTTTTTTCAGTGTGTTTTGAGAACCAACAGACTCAGTCTCACTTCGTGGATCAGTGGGCTGCTGACACGTGAGGTCCATCTTCAGACGGTTAAGTCTGCGTCTGGAACAGTCCTGAATTTAGTGACATCCTCGTGACATCCGAGGCTCTGACACATGTGCTGTAGTCCATGTGGCAGTCACATGCCACGTTATCACTGACAAGGAGCAGCTGTCCACTAAAGTTACATCGATGAGCAGGGTGGGTCCTGGTTCTGCTGTAAAACACTCACCTGGTTGAATTTTCTCTGTTTCTATTCAGTCTGGTATTTATCCACTCCCATATTTGAAAACTGTCCACAACTTTGTCTTTTCTGTTCATTTATCTGTCCTTTAACATATTAACACGTTAACAAATGGTTAACATGTTAAAAATTAAGTAAAAAGGATTAATGATGCTTTGACAGTATGTTTTATTGTTGGCCATATATGATCAATATGCAAATTAAATAACCAAATCAATATTTGACCTCTCTTCTGTGCAGGCAGTGCTCAGCCACCTACACCTAGACCTGTTATAGTTCCTTGTTCTTTTGATCTGTCAAAAATATCTCTTTTTTCAGCACAATGTTTTTGTAAGGAAGAGGAGGAGGAAGATGAAGAGGGTTAGTAGTGCTGCTGATAAACTTGTATTAATGGTTGCTGTCCAGTGCTGAAATGCTTGACACTCCCACACTCATATTTGACAGCAGGACCATAACTTTTTTCCAGGTGGGAGCAGAACTGTATCTCCCACTGTATTAGCTCACGCTATTTGAAATTAATGATAGTTTATTTATATCAAAGCACTTTTTTAATTTGTTCAATTCTGACATAATTTCGTCCATAAGCTGCTGTAAATTCTCTTCTTCACAGAAAATCCTTGTATCATCAGCAAAAAGAACAAAGTGCAGTACTTTTGACTTTTGATTTCATTGATTTATTTATTCAGCTTTATATTATTGCTACTGTTTTTTTTAATTAGTGTTATTTATGACATCCAGAACCATCATCCTTTGTGACGTCATTAATGACATCACCTGCTTCTCAAGATGTGATGTTTTCTTTTAACATTTTTTACTTTTTACGCGCTTTGTTGCGCGTTGGTCTAGAAGTATGATTCTTGCTTTGGGTGTGAGAGGTCCCCGGTTTCAATTCCTGGACGAGCCCCAAGATTTTTCGCGATTTGACCAGGATGACTGATTGCAGTGAAACACAAAATAAACATGTAAATAAACCCACATGTACACTGGATAATCCCTCATCACAAGACATCATGTAAAATGGAAGTTTCTTCATCTTTAAAGGGGTTTCATAAGCTGTCATTCAACGACAACTCATATACTTCATTTATTTAGTTTACTACTACTAAGTCTACTTCTAAGAAGCAGCTGGTCTTCAACACAGCTTCATCCTAGATCTGCTGCTGTAGACCTACGCTGCAGGGGGACACCACCATGATCCACTGACCTGCAGTCCCACCCTCTGACCATCCCAGTGTTTATCTCCACCTGTCTGTGTGGATGTCTCTGTTGGATACCTGCAGACATCCTGACCTGCAGTCCCACCCTCTGAACATCCCAGTGTTTATCTCCACCTGTCTGTGTGGATGTCTCTGTTGGATACCTGCAGACATCCTGACCTGCAGTCCCACCCTCTGACCATCCCAGTGTTTATCTCCACCTGTCTGTGTGGATGTCTCTGTTGGATACCTGCAGACATCCTGACCTGCAGTCCTCGTCTCTGTGGAGCACCAACTAACCAGGTATCAGTCATATCTACATGGAAGTCTTAGTTCTGCTGCCTGAGGTTAAGCTGCTTTTTGCACATGGAAAACTCTTCAGAATGTAACTGTGGACTAAAACAAAACGTTTCCATGTCGATGTAAACAGCAGAGGGCGCTGTTGCTGCATTTGGTAACGTGCACATGTTACTTTAATTGGCAAATCAATTACGTACATCAGATGCATATCGGTATAAATACTAACTATCATGTGTCCTTGGTACGTAATCAAAGTTATGTGATGTCACTAATGACATCACAGAATAGTGCAGGAAAGAAGGAAGTTCTACATAGGACTCATTAAAGTGCTCTAAAGAGAATGTTTTGATCATTCCTTCCTCTTCTCACAAACAGCTGCATGAACTCTGTGGAACGCTATTTGAAATGAGACATTTTCAGTTATGAACAGTGGTCACAATTAAAAAAGACAAACCTGCCTCTGATTTGGATTAACTGTCGAACACAGAATTTCTATTAAAATAAGGGAACAAACAATTACATATGAGTTGTTTTATCTTGATCTGCAGCAGCCCAGCAGAGGCCGCCTGGGCTCCTGATGACTCCTGATGTGCAGACTGATGTTTCAGCTTCTCTGTTTGCAGTCAGTCCACACGCTCAGGTGCCAGTAATGATGATGGTGACAGTTTCTCTCCATGATGTCACGGTAAAATCACATTTCTGCTGTGCTGGTGCAACAGTTTAACACCTCCCATTTACCAAAGAGAGAGATCCAGGTGGTTGATGGAGATCCTCTTCATTAGTCGAGTTTCCATTATCCTGAGATGTTTGCAAATCCCAAATATCACAAAGGAAAACCTGTAATCAAAACTCCTCTTATTGAAAAAACTGCAAATATCCAAAAAACCTTTTTTTACACTTTCAAAAGATGGTTTTTTAAGGTTTTTTTTTTTTTTTTTTTTTTTTTTTGCACATGTGATGTAGTTGTTAACCTAAAGTCAAAATCTAGTTTTTCATTAATACGATGTAGTTGTTCTGTAACACGACTTAATCATCATGTTTTACTGCATTACATGAGGACTTTACTCTGAATGATCATCTGAATGATCATCTGAATGATCATCTGAATGATCATCTGAATGATCATCTGAATGATCATCTGAATGATCATCTGAATGATCATCTGAATGATCATCTGAATGATCATCTGAATGATCATCTGAATGATCATCTGAATGATCATCTGAATGATCATCTGCTGTCTTCATCCTCTGGTGATCCTCTGGTGATTTCCTCAACAGTTGTAGCAGCAATAACAATAATTTAAGAAATAAGATAAGATGTCCTTTATTGATCCCAGAATTGGGAAATTATTGGGCAGCAGTACAAAAACATATATTCAACACAAACACCCCACCGTTTAGTTTTGCGTCAAACTCCACTGTAGATCTTTGGAGGATGCTGGGGACTAAAACAGCGCCTCCCACCTCAAATCAGCAGCATTATACTACTAGTATACTAGTACTTATACTACTAGTATTTATAACAACATGAATCAGATCTACTATTGATTTGAGTTTTCACAGGTGAACTATAAAGAGTTGAACGTGGAGAATGAGGGTATCGATCCCTCTACCTCTCACATGCGAAGCGAGCGCTCTACCATTTGAGCTAATTCCCCTACTTTGAAAACCTTTGTCTGTGCTTGGATTCACAGATATAAAAAATACAAAACAAATAGAACTAAAATACAACCAGTAAAACTGATCCGTTTAATCAGAGTTTGTGATACGAAGTAAGACGACACACAACACAAGTAGAGACAGGAAACAAGCAAACGGACAAATGCTCCAGTTGTTTGTTGTCAAAGTGTTTCTAACAATGTCAGAGGACAAAATGCACACAGCAAAACAAAATTCTGTTTTCTCACAGCAGCTTGAAAATATACAAACTTCCCCGAGTAAATATTAATGTAGTGAGGTAAAACACAAGAACAACTATTTTTTAAGTCAGAATTTGAGGATAAAGGTTGTGTGAGACTGTGTGAGACTGGGACGGTCTCCATGGATACAACATCAGTTGTACCATTGATTGCATCACAGAGGACCTTCATTACTGTGTATCATCGCTTCTATCAGGAGGATCAGTTTCTAAAACAACGAGTCCTCGTTACCTGAAGGAGCTCTGGAAGAGGAAGAAGAGTCTTCATGGATGGACACAGAGACAAACACGGTCCAGAAGAAGATGAAAAGGAAGCAGAGGGAGAACAAGGAGACGTACAGACGGAGGTGAAGAGCTCCACCAAAGGGAACTTTGGGGGTCCCTAGTTCCACCTGCCTTCTGGGCTGGATGAACCATTGAACTTGTGGACCAATGCACTCAATTCCCCTGTGAAATAACCTCAGTGCCACCTACTTTTTGAGCTATATTGATCTAACAAGGAGACCCTTTTGTTATTTTTAGGTGTAACATGTTCAGAGAAGCAGTAGTGGAATGTCAAGAAGGTGGAGGACTGAAAGGTTGACCTGTGGTGAGACACATCCTGTGCTAGTTTACGATGATGTGGGTCAAGGATGAGAAAGAAATAATCACAATAAAAATTGTAACCCTTTACATATTTTTTATGAGTCTTTTTAGACAGTTTTTAAGTAATAAAGTAAGCATTTTTGTTTTATTTTTTTTTTTTTACAGTTTGATGATTTTTATTGACCTTCAAAAGCAAAAGTTACATGAGGACAAATAAAGGACAAACTGCATTTAGGATGTAACCTTTTTAAAAGCATTGTTTTGTGGTTGTTTTTAATGTTTAATGTTGTAAAACTGTGAGTTTACCTTTGTCCTGGCTGGAGTCTCTGACAGTTCTTCATCAGGACTGACAGTTTAACCCCTGATCCTGTAAAGTTAAACCATTTTTTCAGAAGCCTGCTGGCAGCCACTTTGTGACGATTGAAGCTCAGAAGAGATGCTGCCTACACGGTTTAACGTTTGAACATTTGTAGGGGGCAGCTGCGGATTAATAAACAATACAAAACGCACCAAAGACAAAGGCAGATTGAAGGAATTCACACTGATGCAGCCTTTTTTTACAGAATCTGATATAACATGCAAGATTAACAAAAACAGCTCATTTAAAAGAAAATGTCGAGCTTTTTTTTTTTTTACCTGCACACTTTTAACTTACATTAGCATTAGTTAACAATTTCTAAATAATTGATTTTTTTATCATTATGAATACACTAGGTAACTTTATGTAATTTTTCATTTTGTTTATTTATTTAAAAAATTTTTGGTTTGTATTAAACTTTTTGATTTTCCTTTTTTGATTAAAGGGGATGCTACAATGGTCTTAGAAATTCATGTACCAAATATGATACTTCTGGCATTACAGGGTTAATAGGTTTTCTGTAATAATTTGCAATAAAATGTGATCTGATCTTCACCTCGTTCACAATAATAGATAAACTATAAACTTTGACTTGGGGTCAAAAACACAACAGATCCCACAGTGGAGCTCCGGACTGTGATGAGACCCAGACTAAAACAGCCAGAAGACGTTTTGGGGTCAAACTTTATAACTGACTGGAGACCAGCAGAGAATCGTCCCCCCGAGACCCCAACCGGATCACTGGGATCAGTTCAGTTCAGGGTTCACAGGTGAAGTTTTTTTTAAATGTACTTTTATATTTTTTAAACTGAAACAGTTTGCACCACTTGAAATAAAACTCAACTGTGGCCCAGTTGCCAAAGGTAGCAGATGTAGCAACAGCGCCCTCTGTTGTTTAAATTTAAATTAACATTTTGCTTTACTTCACACTTACGTTCTGCAGAACAAAACAGACTTGTGACTCTGTGCCTGGAGAAATTAAACCAAATAAAGTTCTTCTAAGATGAAACTGCTGTGAATCTTCCAGTGGATCATCTGTTCTGTTCACCCGTCAACTGGTCAACTCAGACCAGGAAACTTTTACATGTGAGAAAAACAAGAAAATGTTTTTTTGAAGTTGTGAACCTGTTACAGTCAAACACAGATGAGTTGTGAGCACTTCTTCGTCCGCTGCCACAGCTGTCCTGTAGACCGCAGGTGGTGCCAGCTGACTCTGAGCTGGACCCCAACTCAACTTCAAGAACAAGACTTTTACCACTGCACCTCCACAGAGAGAATAGGAATACCCTTTTCGTCAAACTCATTTTGACAGGTGCCCTTTGACCCCACCTCATCAATCAAGCCATGTTGACAGGTCCCATGACCCCTCCCTGACCCCAAATGCCTTTGAGCTGACTCATCAATTAAATATAAACTTTATATAAACTTAATATAAACTTTATATAAACTTAATATAAACTTTATATAAATTTAAATACCCCCCCCCGAAACCTGATCCCTCAAACCCCCACGAGTATGCGGGGGAGGAGTAACGCTCAACGGTTGATTTAAAGACGGGCTGTTCTCAGACTGACCTAAAAGTGCCGCTATCGATCCGAGTTTAGCAAAACTGAGGAAACGACGATTTTTCTTTTTTTGAAAAACCGAGAGACAAACCATGGACGCGTCCCCGATTAGTCAGGCTGTTTCTGCATCCAGGCGGGACTCGCCGCTCATTTGGAAAACACCTATTTCCATCGTCAAGATTGTTGAGCGGGAAAAAGAGGCGACCAAAACTCCCAAGAAACAGATAAAGTATCTCTGCCGTCTACAAGCTCCCCCAAAAGGAGAACTTCAGAGAGAGTGGTTTTTTGACGAGGGCGGACGATCTGGATATTTCGGCTACGTCTTCGTGTACGAGCAGGGGGAGCTATGGATGTACCAGAGAGACGGTGCAAAGCCGTCCGGATGCTTGCTGATGTCGGCGGCATTAACTTCCAACGACTGGTCCGTGCTCAAACTTACGATGCTGGCTCAGGACAACTCGGAAGAAGAAGAAGAAGAAGAAGAAGAAGAAGAAGAAGAAGAAGAAGAAGAAGAAGAAGAAGAAGAAGAAGAAGAAGAAGAAGAAGAAGAAGAAGAAGAAGAAGAAGAAGAAGAAGAAGAAGAAGAAGAAGAAGAAGAAGAAGAAGAAGAAAATGACGATGCACCACCGAGGGGAAAGCGATCAAAAATGCACGAAGCGTTAGGGTCCGCAGAGCCTGAAGAACCTTACATGAGCGGAACAGAGTTCAGCGCGCTCTGGCAATCCAAGTCTTCATCCTGCGATCGGTGGTTTTACAGAGTCAGCCTGCAACGGTCCGAAGAGACCGAGGGTGAGCAACCCTTTTTTGTGTTTGAAAGTTTCAACTCTGTCTGCGGGGTCTACCGAACGGTGATGGAGGTACCGTTTTCCATTTGGCGGGAAAAGATGATGGAAGCGGAGCCTGAAATCACGGAGCTCTACCATAGCTGCCGCGACTGGAGAGACAAAATGACGGCGAAGAAAGTTTTGGAATTTTAGCCAAAC
>CM026220.1:15810406-15854367 GCA_014839995.1 Xenentodon cancila | reverse complement strand
CACTTAACAGCAATTAAATCAGGTCAAATGTAAAGGCATCCAATGGAGTGGAGCTGGAACTCAGGAAGTGCATTTCATATATATTTTGGTGTTCCAGTTAAAAGATGGAAGACATGAAGACAATATGTTTACAGTTTAGCTGCTGAGGCTGAGGGTTCTACAACCACACTTAACAGAACTGTTTATTGACTTCATTAACTGTTCTACAACCTCACCGAACACTGAACTCCCTCTGCTGCGGTGCATCAGCAGTGTCCTCCAGATTAAAGTGGAAGACTGAGATACGCTGACACACCAGGGTCAAGAGCAAGGCTGAGCGGTGCATCCTGACGAACTGGTTGGACCATTCTACAACCACACTGAACCGAACTGTTTTATGACTTTTTTTTTTTTTTTTTTTTTTTTTTCTTTTTTTTTTTTTTTTTCCCTTTCTTGTCAGTGTGGACATCGTGCACACGCGGTATGTACGATGCACACCGAAATTAGTCTCTGCTTTTAACCCATCAACTAGTTTCACTAGTGAGCAGTGGGGCTGCTAGCAGGGCAGCGCCCCGGGGAGCAATTGGGAGTTAAGGGCTTTGCTCAGGGGCCCCCAGTGATTTACCATTGTGGGCAGCCCTGGGCTTGAACCTGGGTCCTCCACGCCCAAGCCCAGCACTGTAACCACTAGGCCACCACTCCCCACTGACTTCACTAACAGAACAGTTTTACTTTTGAAAACAATAGAAGGAAACCTAAAACACTGGATAAATTTACCAATAAACCTCATTGGTAAAATTGCCACAGTAAAAATGACCATACTTCCTAGGATAAACTATCTTTTTTCAATGATTCCCATCAAGCCTCCACCCTCCCTGGTTCAAATCTCTAGACTTGATGATCACACTGTATTATCATAAAAGCAACAAAAAAAAATTGAATTAAAATATTGTAACGAAAATTATCTTGATTGTCCTGATCTGACCAAACATAGTTAGATTAGATTCAGTTATCATCCCTACAGTGAAAGAGTGGATTTTGGGAATGGATGTTTTTGCAGGAATGACACTGTATCTGCAGCAAGGACCCGTGTCAAAATGCTATTTGAGAGAAAACTAATAATCCGTTGTCTTTGTGTTCCTAAGCATTAACTCTCTTTTAGGTATGTTCCTGTGGAGATTGCAGATCGGACTGACTGATGACGGCTCCTCGAGGTGGCGACATGGGCGTCAACCACAGCAACCGGTGTACTGGCAGTGCAGGCTCCTGGGCCCTACCCTCCGTGCTCTCGTTGCCCTGGGGTGGATCAGCAGCAAGTCCTCCTGTCAGGTGGCACCAACGCCAGCTGTCCAGATGACTACAGTGCATCAACCATACATGGTGGGATGGCGCAATTCTACCCGACCGAGGACGCAGGATAGCTTTACCTGCCCGAGAAATCAAATACAACATGTGGATTTGCAATGGAAAATGTTGTTTCCAAAATTGCCTAACTGTCCCCAGCGATGCAGGAGAGCGTGGTATGATACTTTGCTGGGGGGAGTGGGAACTGTGATGGGTCTGTCTAACACGATTGATGGAGCGGTGATTAGCGCTATGCTTTCGAACACTGGACAACAGACATCACTTGGAATACAACAGGTTGGACTGTGGATGCCCTCTGCTGTTTGGACACAACAAGAGGCTGCTCAAACACTCCTGCAAACCTTAACATGGGATACTGAGATGTGGAATCTAACTGTGGATGTTCTTACCAACAGGACAGAAGCTTTACATATGACTGTTTGTAATGTGCACATTGTTGATATGAAATTACAACATGAGCGTTTCATCAGAGCTGTTACTACCAACAATCCTATTGAATGGCGACGGATGGGGAACAATTCTGCAGATTGGTGGTTGGAGCTCCCTCCTGAAAAGACTAAATGTAATGAGTCAATGTGTATGGGACATTGGTTACAACTGAATGTCCTGAAACTTTTGACTGTGTGTAAGTGTTATGTGTTACCTGTAATCACTGATACCGGATACTGGTTTTTGAAAACACGGGGTGATTGGTTCAGTCTCCAGACCAATCACACTTGTGATTTACAAATGTGTGACATCACTGATAAAGGGATGGCTTGTGTGACTAGAGATGCATATCAAGAACCATGCTTAACCACGGTACAGGCAATGTGTGAATGGTTTGTTGAACCACCGCGAGACATGCTATGGCAGACAGGACCCCATACTCTCTGTGTAGCAACACTGTATAGCCATCCGTTATTGCCTGGGACGCCCTATACAGGATGCCTCCATGGAGTTCACGTGTGGCACTGGAATAACGAGACCTATTACTTGACTAATTACAGATCTGACCACCGACTTAGTCAGGTGCAATGGAGTATTCTTCATATGCCCTGGCGTGTTTCCCTGGATCGGTTTAGAGGCGCACTGAATCGATCCACGGAACTAAATGTAATTGTACAATCTCATAGGTCCAACGTTTCCAGACTGCTCGTGTCCAACATTGTGGCTCATGGAAGGGTGTTGCATGCCGCCAAGATGATACAACAAGATTCAGCTTATCATTGGTGGGATATCTTCTCGGGAATGTCTGTGTCAGCACGGACATCTTTTGTGCCTCCTTTATTGGTTTTAATAAGTATTATTATCTTGCTCACGCTATGCAATGTATTAACTTGTTTTTATGTTAGACGGGTGAAACGAGACTTAACCCGTACTCTCTATAATGCTGCTTTAACATGAAAATCACGCTATATGTAAGAGACGGGTGGTTTGGCCTAGAACACTTTGAAATAACCATAAATCCGAGTGTACCAGGACACCATTGGCATTATATGTATTGGGTAAGTGGAAATTACTTTTACAGGGTGCGGACCTTCCTAACTCGAATGGAACTCCTTAACCATGCAGTAACAACCACCGCCGAACATTACTGGGAGTTTGAACACCCTCGACATGGACGACAATGGTTTGTTTTGGATGCGTTTGGTCATAATGGTCACTATTTCCAGAACTGATAGTGTTGGTCAGATCAGGCCAAGGGGTGGAATGTAAGGAACATTTTTTTTGATTGTTGTTTTGTTGTCCTGATCTGACCAAACATGACTACATAAGTAAAACTTAGTTGATTGAATGTATTGGTCTGACCAGGCCAAGGGGTGGAATGTAAGGAGAATTATTGTTAGTTGTCCTGGTCAGACCAAACATTGGTTATGTAAGATGTTTTTCTAATTGTTCGCTTATATCTGAGAAAAGTCTTGTTATTTTGTTAGTTCCTGAGAAAAGTCTTGTTATTTCTTTTGTGTGCCTGAGAGAAGTTTTTGTTATTTTGTGAGTAGAGCTGGGAAAGGTCTGTTGTTTTGATAGCATGTTCTGAGAACGGTTCCTGGTTTACAAAACATGTTTTGTACGTCAGGATCTGTTCCCAAGAGCAGGGTCTGTCTGTGGGAGGGTCTGGCCCCCCCATCTCACACACGGCCCTTGTACGAGAGAATATAGCGACGGAAAGTCTCTGTCCGGGTCAGAGTCAGCTGCGGGTCACGTACGGATGCCCAGCAAGGTTGGAAGCTGCTTTTACCGGGACTGTTTGGCTCTCCAGTCCGTGTGTCAACGGTAAGGATGGAATGCTTCTCCTATGGTTGTTTGGAGCTATGCTCTGCAGGGGGTGGACGACACTTTCATCCTAGCATCATAGTAAATGAGAATAATGCCTGTTTGATAAACTGAAGCTTGTGTGAGTAATGCCTGTTTGATAAACTGAAGCTTGAATAATGCCTGTTTGATAAACTGAAGTTTGTGTGACTGACTTTGGCTGTGCGCTGCGGGGGACACAGGTTGGTCCTTGCATCACAGTAGATGTGGTTTATGTATATATGAAAACCAAAGTGATTGATCCTGCTAGAATCACAGTGAGTGTGATTTTGTGTGTGCGTGAAATGTAGTTAACCAAAGTGAGAGACACTTTGGTTAGTCAGTGTTCTTTTGTGTGTGAAAGTGTGTGAAATACCTGTATAATATTCTATATGCTTCATTCATATAATCCAAGTTATATTCTTTGTGTGTGTTTTGCCAATATAACCAAATAGATTGCTTATGCTATGCTTTGCGTAAAATAAATATATATATATATTGTTCATCAGAGTCTGTGTGTGCTTTCTGTGTGCCTACCTCCAACGAACCTTAAGAAAATTTCACACAACATTTGGCGTCACGAACAGCGACTAACGGAGGATGTACACAGAAATCAGATTTAAGTGAAATAGTAAATATTTCACAACATTTGGCGTCACGAACTTAGAGACTGACGGAGGATTTACACAGAAATCAGATTTAAGTGAAATAGTAAATATTTCACAACAAATATCAACGCCACTAAAAAATTAATTAAATGGTTGTCTGGAGGCTCCAAACGTCCTTCACTACTTTGTTACAAATAAACTCAAATATGTTCATAAATGGATCAAACATAATCAGTGTGATTGCTACTGGATAGAGCTAGAGCAATTATTTTGTAAAGAAATCAATATCTCTGATTTGCCATTTATAAGCCGTTCTATTACTCCTAACCTCTGCTTCAAAAACCCAGTTATATCCTCAACTCTGATGGCCTGGTTGGACTTTTACCAAATGGTCAACACCACAGTATCACCATGTAAGTACACTCCCATTTGGAATAATCCGGATTTTCTGAAAAACAGGAAACCATTAAATCTGTCATCATTGGTCACTAAAGGCATCAGGCATCTTAAAGATATCTATGAAAACAACACCCTGGTTCCTTTCTCTCAACTCATACAGAACTATAACATTGGAGGAAATCAATTTCTAGAATATTCAGATTAAATCTGCTGTTCAGACAAAAATAAATAGTAAAAAACCCAACCTCAACCCTTCAGCACGGATTCCAGCTTTAACTCAAATTATTTATCAACATAAAATTTAATTCCAAATATTATATGTTAATTGCAATAAACAACCCAACAGTATATGTCTCATCAACTAAATGGGAACAAGATTTAGACTTCTGACTTCTGTCCCCAAATTTGTAAAAAATATATTAATGTCTACCTCTAATGCATATTTACAACTCATACAATACAACAGAGACTTCATTTTAAGGGGAAACATTTTTTTAATGGGATTTAAAGACAGAAAAGTCTGTACACAGTGTGCACAAAATTTAACCAACACCTTCGTGCTGCTAACGTTCCTACTGTCTGGGTGTGGGTGTGGGTGTGGGACCATTCTGGTCCTGCGGTGGGGATATCTGGGATACGCCTTGTCTGGTGGGTTTAGGTACGAGGGCTGGCTCTGGGGAGGCTTTCTGGTGAGGGTAGTGTAGTGGCAGGTTGCTGTCTTGTTTGGGCGTGCCGTTATGTGTTGGCGGGCTCCATTTGCCTGGCTTTGTGCCGCCATCAGGTGTCGGCTCTCCCTCCCCCTGGGCTTCCGCTGTTGGCTTTGTGTGGTGGCGGACTTGGGGTGGTAGCTGCTTGCGCTTTCTGGGGTTTCTTTGTCCCTCTTTTCTCCCGGTGTACCCTCCCCCCCTTTTGGCTGTCCGGCACTGGTCGGCTATTGGAGTTTGTTGTCACCGCTGTAGCGGCCGGGACGTGTTGCGGGGTGCTGATGGATTGGCGGACCATCTGAGGCACTGTGCTTGCTAGGATGGGGGCACGATATGTTAGGGTCCATGGGCATCTCGCAATCTTGTTTTCTCGAGGCTGCAGAGTCTCTAGCTGGTAATGGTTTGTACTGGGAGGGGGTGTGGGGCCCTAACCCCAACCTTAACCCTAACCCTTCTCTTGGTTGTATTTGCTGCGGCCGCTGCCCTGGAGGGCTTGGGATAGCCTGGGGCGACGAGGATGTTAGGGGCGGTGACCAATGATGATAGGATCCAACAATGGAATTGTAAGATAACTATTTAAAGGAAGGAAGAATTTAAATGAGTTATTATTAGTATTATCATTCTTTTTGCCAGATCTGTGAGGTTTTCAAGGTCCAGAGTCAGATCATCAATGTGATGAGCCAAGTTAACTGCACCCCACCAAGAGACTAGACCATCAAAGAATTTTGTTCCCAGGGAAAATCTGATCAGTGTTGCTGGAAAGGTCACGCCCAGAAGCACGGATGGTGGAATAGAAATGAGGATAATCAGTTTAATGGTATGACAACTCGTCACAAACGCCAACATGTGAGGAGTTTTGCATGAATACACGTTCCACACCAGTCCAGAGGCAAAGCCTGGTATGGAGTCTTGTCACAAATCCACAGGTAATATTGTAAGCAACCAAATCCATCTGAATTGGGAAACAGAACCTGTGTATTGTCAGTAATCCCTTGACTCTTCACTGGACTCAACAACTTAGATGTTAAAAAAAACGACATATAAGGAAAGCCCATACGATGGAAGCATGTGTCACGTCCTCAATGAGTCCTGCACAAGTGGCGGTCCTGGTGAGACCACCCACGCTGTGTCCCAACAGCTGACCGCTGGATGGATGCTGCCGGTGGAAACACACAGGACCCCTGTACATCGTGGGATTTGTTCTAAACAACTCAAATAGCCGTCAGCAGCCAGTACTGGATTCTGAATTGTCACAGTAAACGCCACCAACACTCCCAGCATTTTGGCACTAGTAAGGAGAAAAGGAGTGATGGGAATCAAACTTTGAGAAAATTGTGGCAAAGTCAGGAACTTTGAGGGAACAAACAACAATAGCATAATTTCTGTACTTGTCATTTTTAAATGTCATCTACATATTTTGGGAACAAAACATTTTCATGCTCACATTTTTATGTGGAGTACAGAAACTACAGAGGCATAGTTCAGGAGGGATTTGAGTCGGTGTAGGTTTATTATTTGAATAATTTAATATTTGAAAAGTCTTATTTCTATATATGTGTATGTATATATATGTATATACACGTGTATCTAAAAAGCACATGTGCACATGATTGTATCAGTTTATATTTGTATGTATGGATAGCTATGTACTTGTGCACGTGTATCTTACATACATGCACAACAAGATGCTTAGATGTTTACACACTGATCTTTGTTATATGTGTGTGTGTGTGTGTGTGTGTGTGTGTGTGTGTGTGTATGTGTGTGTGTGTGTGTGTGAGTGTGTGAGTGTGTCTGTGCATTGATGTACAAATTACTTGTGTTTCTCTGCTTACAATGTATATGAATATGTATTAGATAACTGCATATATGTCTCCTTATCCCTATATATATGTGGACATGCAAGAGTACCTAAATACTCTGATGCATATTATTACATAGATAACTTTTTAAATACTGCCCCCACACCTTCAGAAACTCAGGTATGTAATAGAGAATAGAACACTCCTCCCCCTTTCCTCTGTCTTCTTTTTTATTAACACCCTATTGTCTTGTGTCCACTTTAAACACCACATTACTACCCTTTTTTTTCTTTTTCCACTTTGTTACACACATTACAACATAGGCACCACACTGCACCACCACTGTCTCGTCTCTTTCTATTTCTATTTCTAGTCTGTTCACATACCACACCTGGTGATTGTAGCCCTCTCTTCTACAGCCGGATCTGCTGATCCTTCCTGCTTTGAAGCTTCACTCAGGGCCTTTTCTGGTTTTCTGTTCAAAGATTAAAAACATACAATTCTGTGAACAACAGAGTTTTTACTGCAGAAACACAAAGTTGAAAATCTTGAACCAGCTGAAGGAGACTCGGCCTCTACGTCAGTCTGGTTACTGTAAATGTGAAGAAGCTCAAAGGTCAAACTGTCCTGCAGAGACACATTTCCTCCTTTTAAAGCCTCATCACACAACAGTTACACAAGCAGCAAAGAACAACTTCTTCCAGGAACCACACTTTATTTTGAAAGGCTCCACAGGAAACAGCAGTCTGACTTTAATGCTGGAGACGACAGCTTCACTCCAGGAAATAAAAAACACAAAGTTTGTTTTATGAAGAAAACTGATCATCAACTGTTCAGCACGGCGTTTTTGATCAATAATAAAACCAATAAAAATACTGTCACCTACCAATCATGTAGATTTGTCTTCAGACACAAGACTGATCAAAGTCTGCAGGTAAATCAGAAGTGAGCAGAAGTTTCTACCTTCACGTGTTTGAGTCAAAAGACAAAGTTGAAGAGTGAAATAAAGTTTGAAGTAACGATTCGGTTAACAGCAGTTGTCCTTCGTCCTCAGGCCTCACCGGCAGCTTCAACCCTGTTATGTTGGCTGGCAGGTTCCACTGAGACTTGAACTCAGATTACTGGAGTCAAAGTCCAGAGTGATAACCGTTACAATAAAAACATATTCTGATGCTGCTGCTATGGTTATCTATCTCTCTCATCATAACCTGCTATAACGTGAGATAAGACAGTGGAAGATTCATTTCTGATCCCACCTAGAAAAAAGTTCCTGTTATGTTAATTCTTCTCATCCTGCATCTTCATCCATCTCTCAGAGTTGGACCACTGATCAACCGTTGTTGAATCAAAGAGTCCGTGGACAGGAAGAGATTCAATTTTATTTCCCTACAGATGCTTCTGGAGATCCCACAGAGATGCACAATTACCGGCATACAGATGAGATCTGAACACTTCTACATTCTACGTACACCGCCTGTTTATACAATCCTGAGTTAATGCAGGTCTGTTTCCGTCCTTTTTACAACACGTTTTATTACGTTTGTCTTTCAGGCTAAAACTTTCTGCTCAAGTCAACATCGTGTTTATTACAGAACACCAGAAGTCCTTCTTTACAACCTTCTTGGTGCGTCTTCCCGGAGTCCTGCCCCTCCCCTGCTGTAAGAGGTTTTCTTTTATTGCCTTTGTCTCTGCTCGTACCACTAAGAGACCAGTCCTCCTGATCAAAGGTTGTTGTGTGAATGTTTCTTATAAGCTGTCCATTTCTGTGGAAGAAAACTCAACCTCCAAACACCACTTTACTACTCACACAACAACACTCTCACAGTCAAAGGATCTACGTAATAAAATAATAAACCTAATAATCTAACATTTCCCTTCAGAATGTTACTCATTGCTGAGATGAAATATAAATAAAGATAATAATTTTCTTTCACCATCACTAGCTCCAGTACAAGGACTGGAAAGGATCAGTAGTTCAATTCAATTCAATTTTATTTATATAGCGTCTATTACAACACAAGTTGTCTGTAGGCGCTTTCCAGAGACCCAGAACATGACCCCCGAGCAATTATTACATAAACAGCGGCAGGTAAAAACTCCCCTAGTGGAAGAAAAACCTTAAGCTAAACAGTGGCAAGGAAAAACTCCCCTTTAAGAGGGAAGAAACCTTGAGCAGGACCTGGCTCATGAGGGGGGACCCTCCTGCCGAACGCCAGCCGGGTAGAGCAAAAAATAATAAAGAATAGAGACATAGAGACACCGTCAAAGGTACAAGATAGGATACAATAGTAACTATCATCAGTAGTCCAATTAGACTTCTGTGAATATGGGTGATATATGGATAGACGGTGATCCAAGGGGATGAGGACTGCAGGTCGGGATGTCAGCAAGTATCCAACAGACATCCATACAGACAGGTGAAGGCAGACACTGGGATGGTCAGAGGTGGAACTGCAGGTCAGCAACCAGCTCCTGAGGCTCTGGTCCGCAGGAGATGCAAAGAAGAGGAAAAGAAGGGCCAGACAAGCACAACAAACTACAAGAACAATGGACCACAATTAAGTTTATGGGATATTGTTAATAAATGAGGGTTGAGGTGAAGAAGAGACAGAGAAGGCAAACAGTAACAGAGAAGGTGAAAGGCACCATTCAGTGGATCATGTTGGTGCCCCCCTGCAGCATAGGCCTGTAGCAGCATATCTACACCGAAGCTGTTTAAGATGAGCTGCTCTAGTCTGGTCCTGTAGCTGCAGCTTTGACTACTGGGCCTGACACATTAAGGTACTAAATATACACTAACTATATGCTTTATTAAACAGAAATGTTTTAAGTTTAGTTTTAAAGGTGGAGGTGGTGTCAGCCTCCTTAACCCAAACTGGAAGTTGGTTTCAGAGTGATGGTGCCTGATAACAGAAAGCCCGTCCTCCAAATCTACATTTCGAAACTCTAGGAACTACGAGTAAACCTGCACCCTGAGAACGGAGAGCTCTATTAGGAACGTACGGTACAATCAGGTCTTGCAGATATTGTGGCGCTAGTCCATTTTGGACTTTATATGCCAGTAATAAAATTTTGAATTGGATTCTAAATTTTACGGGGAACCAATGGAGGGAAGCCAAAACCGGAGAGACGTGGTCTCTCTTGTTGATTCCTGTCAGCACTCGCGCTGCTGCATTTTGGATCAGCTGGAGGCTGTTAAGAGAATTACTTGGACATCCAGCCAACAACACGTTACAGTAATCTAGTCTAGAAGATACGAACGCATGAATTAGTTTTTCGGCATCACTCTGCGAGAGGATGCTTCTAATCTTTGCGATATTACGGAGGTGGAAAAATGCGGTTTTACAAACCTGATTAATATGCTGTTTAAATGACAAATCCTGATCGAATATAACGCCAAGGTTTCGCACAGTTTTACTGGAGCCCATCGCAAGACCATCTAATCCCTTCCTAAGCTGTTTGGGACCACAAACAACAACCTCTGTTTTATCTGAATTTAGTAGCAAAAAATTCTGGACATCCAGTCCTTGATGTCCTTAAGACACATCTGAAGTTTGTCTAATGGTTCTGTTTCATCTGGCTTCATAGACAGATACAGCTGCGTATCATCAGCATAACAATGAAAATTAACGGTGTGGTCCCGGATAATACTTCCCAAGGGCTGCATATATAAACTGAACAAGATTGGCCCTAGCATTGAACCCTGCGGGACACCATAGCAGACCCTTGTCTGTACGGAAGAAACCTCATGAACATGAACAAACTGGAATCTATCAGACAGATATGATTTAAACCAATCTAGAGCTGTCCCTTTAATCCCAACAACATACTCTAGCCTCTGCAGTAAAATGCTGTGATCTATGGTATCAAAAGCATCGATGAGGTACAGCAGAACAAGTATGGACACTAACCAATTATCTGAGGCCAAAAGAAGGTCATTCGAGACTCGAACCAGTGCTGTTTCTGTGCTATGATGCATTCTGAACCCTGACTGAAAAACTTCAAATAGATCATTTCTATACAAATGCTCACACAGCTGGCTTGCAACTACCCTTTCCAGAATTTTAGAGATAAATGGAAGGTTGGAAATTGGTCTATAGTTAGTTAAAATGTCTGGGTAAAGAGAGCGTTTTTTAAGTAATGATTTGATTACTGCGACTTTAAAAGCCTGTGGCACATATCCCAAGACTAGGGACAAGTTGATCTGTTCCACTATTGTCGCTCCAATAAGAGAGAAAACATTTTTAAGTAGTGGAGTTGGTATTGGGTCTAACAAACATGTAGATGATTTAGATCCATTGACGACTGAGGTCAGCTCAGAGAGGTCAACAGGAACAAAACAGTCTAGAGTCAGGTCAGAGCATAAGGGAGTCGCCGAAGTTGAAGAAATGCCCACAGCCACTGCCGGGAGGGCCTGGATGATTTCCTCTCTAATTCTGACAAATTTATTGCTAAAGAAGCTCATAAAGCCTTCACTACTGAGAGCTGCAGGGATGCACAGCTCAACAGAGTTGTGGCTCTTTGTCAGCCTGGCTACAGTGCTGAACAGAAAACGAGGGTTATTTTTATTATCCTCTATTAACACCGAATAATAGGCAGTTCTAGCTTTGCGAAGCGTTTTTTTATACACTATTAGACTATCTTTCCATGCATAATAAATATCTACAGACCTACTAGAGTACAACTTTCTTTCCATTTTACGCACTTTCTGTTTTAACATACGAATATGTGAGTTAAACCAGGGAGTTAAGCTCCTACGGTTAGAGACCTTCTTTCTCAAAGGAGCAACTACATCTAAAGCTGAGTGCAACACATCTGCAGTGCTACCAACAAGGTAGCACTGCAGAGGAAGAACCGAGGTCACAGCCCTCAACTGCTTCACTGTCTTCCACTGTAAGATGATGAAGAGCAATGGCCTCCTTAAATTTAGTAATAGCTTTATCGGATAGACACCTGCTAAAGTAATTCCTCCTATTATGCGTAACGTTGACAATGTTGAATTCAAACGTTATTAAAAAGTGGTCGGATAGGAGGGAGTTTACATGTGACACTAACAGATTATCAAGTTCTACACCGTAGACGAGGACCTGATCAAGAGTATTATTAAGACAACGCGTCGGTTCGTTAACTTTTTGTAAAATCCCCATCGATTCTAGAAGAGAATCAAAAGCCAACTTAAGACTGTCGTTGTCAACATTCATATAAATGTTAAAGTCACCCACTATGATGACTTTATCTGTACTGATCAATAAACTAGATAAGAAATCTGAGAACTCAGACAGAAACTCCAGATAAGCTCCAGCAGGAGGCCGGTAAACTACTACCAACAAAACTGGCTTCTCTGATTTCCAGCTTGGCAGTTCTCCCTTCTATTTCATCTACAGAACATGACCTCTGAGCACTCGATTAAAGAGCTCTGCTCCGTCATTTGAAGTTTGATTCTCTAATAACATTCTGTCTTATCTGCTCACATGTTGAAAATTTCCCTTCAGAAACTATTTAAACTAGTGCTTAGAAAACAAGGAAAATAAGACACATTGTTAAATGACAAACTGTTTGTTTCTCATTCATTTAATATTTGATATTCATGCTGTTTAAAAGGTTACACATAATAATAATAAAACAACCTACTACAACATTGCAGTTTCTCTTTGGGAGAAATAAAACTTCATCTAATTTAATTTAACACACTTGTGACTTGCTCTAAAAAGAATAATGAACCTATATTATGGTTTCTTACTATACTTGCTAAACAGCTATAATAAAACAGATTTTAAAAATGGATTATTTAAAATAACATGGCAGGTTCTGCATAACAGTTGTTCACCAGGAATACTGGATCAATAAGAGCAGAAACTGATCAATGCAAACATGTCTTGGTTGTGCTTGATTTCAGAAATGAAACTGACGTGTTGAAGTGGGAGGAGCTTTGTTGAAGACAGGAAGTGGAGGCTCCACCACTTAGCTGTTACTAGAAACCTCTAACTAGAAACCTCTAACTCAACAAGACTGCAGCTACAAAAACTCTAAGTCTCTGTTGGTCTGCTTGAATTAACATATGCATTGGCCTCTATAGCCATGTTCACACTGTCGGCCCAAATGCAATTTGCAGCATTTTGCTCGTGGAGCTGCACGTAATTCTACCGAGTGCAAAAGATGATGCACATCAGTCTGTTACCAGATCTGCTCTTGTGTTCTCAGTTGTTTTTTGTTATGGTAAACATCCTAACAATTTGCTCAAATGGGACTAAAAGCCAAGAAAATAAGTGTTTTAAGAACTTCAAAATTGCTCCCATATCTGACAGGTATTTAATGGGACCCACATAGAGAGACTGGACTTTTTTAGAGGTCCTGGTTCCTGGATAATAGTTGTGGTTCTTGTGTTTCCTTATATTTTGCAAATATTGTGTTACTCTACATTTTCGAGCGTTCAAGCTTGGCTCAGATAATTTCACATGTTAAATGGATGAAGGCAACATCTTCCTCCATTTCTTGGTTGTGGAACGAGTGGAAGTTTGAGCTGAGAGAAAATATACAGCAGAACAGTGGGGTTGGGTCTTCAAATGATTAAAGACTGAGTTATAAAACAAAGCCAGCAAAGGTGGGAGCCTGAAAAACAACAAGAAAAGAAAAAGAGAAGTATCAGTTTGAGTGTTAAAAAATGACGAGACAGCAACCAGCGGTGGGCGTCGACTTTAGCATTAATCTTGAATAGTAGTGATTGTAAAAGTCACATCTGGAGCTGCACACCAAATGTTTTCTCCACAAACCCAATGTCAAGACATAAAAGATTTAACAAATAATAATAATACAAGATCTGTTAAAGATATGCACTGATATGCAGAAATAATAGTGAGATAATGTCACATTTTAGTTGAAAAACAGAAGAGGGTTCTGCTTAGGTTTCTTTCTGGTTCATCCCAGCAGCGTCTCTGAGGAACCACGTGGTACCAAAGACGCTCTGACGTGCGCGTGAACAGTGATGGAGGGAGGGAGAGGCCGAGCACACAAAGATGCTTAACACTGACATCTAGTGGCAGCTCGGCTGTGGTGCACACATTTGTTTTTAACGTCGTTTCTGCTTTGCTTGTGGCATAAGTGAAACATTTTTATGAGCAGGTATGGAGAGAGGAGGAGGACCAGTGGAGATGAAGAGTGCAGCAAAGAGATGGGACACCATCAGGGCTGGACAGGTGAAGAGGAGGCTACCAGAGGAGACACAGTTTTTATCTGTCAATTTACCAAAACAAGTCTAAAATAGAAGCAGAGTGAACTTTGAGCAGTGAGCTGAAATCCCTTCAAGAGCCGGTCACAAGACTCTCTGGTGGTCTAGTGGTCAGGATTTGGTGTTTTCAGCACCACGGTCCGGGTTTAATTCCTGGTCACGTGACAGACGTCTAACTTCACTGATCCAGAAAACCAAACTCAAATCAAACTGACTTCATTGAGGACTGGTTTGGAGGGCAGATTTTGTGAGTTTGTGGTGAGCATTGAGCATTGCTGCATTGCACTATCTAATATTATAAACCCTACTTGACTGTGGAAGTGGACATTTCAGCTTCAAACTCTTTGACATGTGAATGCTGTAAAATATGTCACTAATGTCAAATCTGACTTAAACATTCATATAACAGATGACAGACTGACCATCAGAGGACTAATCCTGTTAGTCCAGTTGTTGACTGGAGAGGGAAAACACAGTACTCGGTTGAATCAAGACATTTATTATTCAATACTTGCGTCGTTGTTTCTGCACAATAAAAGTAGATACACAAAAATGCATTTGTACCGGAACATATTTTTACATTTGTTATCTATATTTCAGTATTTTGTCCAGGTCATTCCAAATGAAACTAACTCCTCACCTCGCTATCTAAATGACTGTTTGGTTTTGCTCTCGTGTTGAATATCCTGTTAGAAAGGAAGTACATGACAACATCTTTCAAACGACATACTCGCTTTCAGAAACGTGTTTTTAAACCAGACTAACTAAACAAATGTATATGTGGCAGCGTTACATCAGCCATCATCCACACAGTTCCACCAAAACTACGTACATTCAATCCCCGACGCTGCTGATCACCACAGAGGGACTCTGACCTTCACTGTGACCAACACCTTCACTGGGACATTTGGATGTTTCCTGCAAAATACAGCTGAAAAGTAACACGTGAACATTTGTAAATTCTTCTAAATCTTCCACATTTCAGTATAAATGACCTGAAACATCATCAGATCATCCAGCATCAGTGAAAGAGCGTCGAGGACTTTTGAAAAGTCTGGACTGTAGCAGGACAGTCCAGCACCCGGACTCTTCTCCTGTGGAGCCGTGCTGCTGTGACAGATGCAGCATGTTGTTTAGTGTCGTCATGCTGAAAAACAGAAGACCTTCTCTGATAGAGACGTTGTCCTGATGGGATCATTTGTTTATTTAAACGCTTTATGTGCTGTACAGCATCGACGTCGCCTTTCCAGATGTGTAAGCTGCCACGTCAGAGGCACTAATGCAGCCCCGTACCATCAGAGATGCAGCTGAATGTACTGAATGTAAAATTCAGACTTAATGCACACCAGCCTAGTGAATACTGACATCTAGTGGTCACTCTTATGTGTTGCAGACATTTGTCTTTGCTGGACAAAGAAGCTGCAGACGAGTCTGGAGGAGTTGAAGGTTTCTGCTGTTACAGCAGCAGCAAAATGAAGCTGATGTATCTACAAGTTCAGGCTGACGAGGAGAAGAAAACATCATCCAGACAATCTCACTGTTATTCTGATACCTTTCTTTCTTTAAAAAGACACAAATATAAGTTCTTCTAAGTCACAGCTTTACAGAAGATCAGTGCTGTGTAAGACAGGCTTCATCTAGAACTAGAGAATACCATAATAATAATAAATAAAACTGTTTTATTCAGATATTTAGGGTCCAGAGGACTGTAGTCAACCTCCCTGGATGTGAACACCACAGGAAAACTGTTGAAAATAGTTGAAGGCCGCCTGAAAATCAGTGTCTACATATTGTACACACAGAGTCTAAAATAAGAGGGTGTGAATGTGTGAATAGGAAATAAGTTAAATCACTTTGCAGATTAAACTAAATAAATGAAGTATATGAGTTGTCCTTGAATGACAGATTATGAAACCCTTTTAAAGATGAAGAAACTTCCATTTCACATGATGTCTTGGAATGAAGGCTTATCAAGTGTACATGTGGGTTTACAGCATTTATCCATTATGCTGATGTTTATTTTGTGTTTTACTACAATCAGTCATCCTGGTCAAACCACAATAAGTCCTGGGGATCATCTGGGAATTGATCCCGGGACCTCTCACACCCAAAGCTAAAAGCAAACTACTAGACCAACGAGCCACAAGACACCGTTGAAAAGTAAAACATGTTTTTCTAAAGAAAAAAAAATTAAAAGAAAACCGCTCACTCATCATGAGAAGCAGGTGATGTCATTATTGATGTCACAAAGGATGACCTTCTATCACATGCATTGGCAGAGATGTTAATTTTCTTTCTTTGCTGTTGTGATGGAGGTTTTCACTCTGTGAGGTCATGATGAGGTCATGATGAGTCCACTCAGTTTGGACCTGATGAAGCAACAAGAGTTTTTACTTGACAGAAGGAGCAGACAGACAGTCCTGTGACCACAACAATCTTCTGACACCAGTGGGGTTTGTGAGGATGGTGAGACCAGAAATTGATTGTAATAGTTATGTCATAATGTTTTATATATAATATATGTAAAGTACAATATATGTTTTATATAAAATCCCTGACATCTTTGTACAATTGTAAATCTTTACTTAATCTTCTATATGTGCTCAAGAAAATCTTAACAATCTTACATTTTACTTTAATATTATAAGTTAAATTAAATTTTGTAACTTGCATTTTTTAACAATTGTTTAAATTAATAATGTGACAGCGTAATTTGCCATATCTTTGTTCTTCTGAGCTTTATGTACATAATTTTAAAACCTGGTTTCATCCGGAGCGTAATTGAATATAATCATTTATAAATGATAATTATTTTTGATGATATTGTAAAGGTGTAATGAAAGCTCCTAGAATCTGCAACTCTATTAAATGCAACATTTTATTTGACCAGCAGGTGGCAGCAAATCACTATAGAAACACAATGCTGCAGCGCTGTAAATAAAACTACTGTAACCTCTAAACCAAAGGGTTGCCCTACTTTATTTTCTTTTTTCGTGATCATACATAGGTAATTCTTAAGGGATTTATGACAGAAGTTATTTATGTATTTAAAATGCTTTATAATCAAAATACAATATAATAATATACCTTAACTAGTTTCAAGTAAGCAGCTGCATTCAGACTCCTGTAATAAAACAAGCTTTCTATGTAAATGTAATAAATTTTAACTACACGTGTAGGTCTCATTATTTTGATTGGTTTGATTTGATTGGCTATAAGTAAGCATGGAAAATATTTAAACATACTGTACTTTACTGTGAAGACCCCTGCAGGGGGACACCACCATGATCCACTGACCTGGAGTCCCACCCTCTGACCATCCCAGTGTTTACCTCCACCTGTCTGTACGGATGTCTCTGTTGGATACCTGCAGACATCCTGACCTGCAGTCCTCGTCTCTGTGGATCACCAACTAACCAGCTATCAGTCATAACTACATGGAAGTCTTAGTTCTGCGACTGACGGATGGTTGCACTTGTGTATCTTGTTATCAATCATCCAGGAACCATTGAACAAAACAACTAGTCTCCCTGTCGGGCAATCGAACCCTGGTCTTCTGCGTGACAGGCAGAGATACTGTCCACTATACTGACAAGGATTTCGTATCTTAATGTATTTGTAAGGAAGAGGAGGAGGAAGATGAAGAGGGTTAGTAGTGCTGCTGATAAGCTTTTATTAATGGTTGCTGTCCAGTGCTGAAATGCTGGACACTCCCAGACTCATATTTGACAGCAGCCCGTTTCTTTGTTCTGTCCGAGTTTTCTTTTCTCCACGGCGCCTTTTGTCTACTTTTCACCATTTACTGTTTGTCACTTGTCACCTCACTGTTGTCCAACTCCAACCAGTTTTGCTTTAAAACAACTGCATGTCAGTATTGAGACATTAAAGACGGTCTTCAATCATATATAAACATGGAAAATAACTTCTCCAGCTGGACAACATTCCTTCAAACTAAAATCACAAATCCTTTCTAACAGTGTGGTTTGGATCAACTATATGAAGATGGAGTTGGAAATAGTTGAAGGCCTGAAAATCTGTGTGTTCTTGTCACGTTCTGACATGAGTGTAAATTAAGAGGGTGTGAATGTGTGAATAGGAAATAAATTAAATCACTTTGCAGAGCCTTTAAATGAGTAAACTACATACATTTTAATTTTACCAACTCACAAGACAAGTGGGATTCACATTCAAACAGACGCTTTGAGAGCTTCTGAGGCTGCAGAACATAAACTAAAAATTCACTCTGACCCTGACGTCAGCTGAAGACAAACTTCTGATATGAAGTCAGACGCGCCACCGCTGGACCACAGAGTCGGTCCAGACGTCCTCTGACATTGTTTAAGTAACACCAATCTAATCATTACAACTCTTAATGATGCTGTTAATAACAGCATCAAGAAATCTTCACACTGATGACTGACATTCATGACCTCCCAAAGAGAACCTCAACATTTGAACCTTGGATATTTCCATCTTGAGTCTTTTCCAGTGTGTCAGTGTCTAAACCATAAAATATTGCAGGTCTCTCCACCGTCTTCTACACCTTTCCTTTCATTGAAATTTGAGATAGTTTTATTTAATCGGTGGAAATTCCTAAATTGTACATTTCTATATTTTTTTTAATTTCTTGTATAAAAGTTGAAAGTCTGCACTCTGATCACATCTTTGTTTTATTTCAAATGCATTGTGGCCATGTAAGGAACTATTAGTCAAAATAAAAATAAATAATTTTCAATGTACTTTATCTCCATGTTGGTATAACCAGAGTTGTATATATGCATTTTAATCTGGTAACCAAGGGTGTTTTGTGTGTGTGTGTGTGGGTGTGTGCAACTGTGCTACCTTCACCAGCCCTCATAACAGTCAAACTATATTTTTATTGATCCCTGGAGAAATCAAACAAGATAAGAGTAAAGGGAGAGTCAGAAAGAGGGGTATAAATATTCTGCAGAGGAGGGCTAGAGTCACCGGGTGTGGAGGGTGGAGAGAAAGAGAGGAGGAGAGAGAGACGAGACAGTGGTGGTGCAGTCTGGTGTCTGTGTTGTAATATGTGTCAAGAAGAGTTTATAATGTGTTGTTTAAGGGTAAAAGGTGGACACAGGACAATCAGGTGTTATAAGCAACAAAAAAAAAAGTAAAAAAAAGAAAAAAAACAGAGAAAAGGGGGAGGAGTTTTCTATTTACAATCACATGTCTGAGCGTTTGGGGGGAGTTGGAGGCAGTATTGAAAAGTCATATATATATAATAGGCATAGAAGTATTTAAATACTTATACATGTCCACATATATCAAAATTAAGTCATAAACAGGAAAGATAGATAAATAATCCACACACACATACACACACACACACACACACACACACACACACACACACACACACACACACAATCAATGAAAATAAACTGTGGATTAATGTGTGGACATCTAATAGTTTTGCTATGCGTAAGTGTAAGATACATATGCACATGTACATGATTATACATACATACGTCTTCTACAACTTTCCTTTCATTGCTTTCATTGAAATTTGAGATATTTTTATTTAATTGGTGGAAATTCCTAAATTGAACATTTCTATATTTTTTTAAATTTCTTGTATAAAAGTTGAAAGTCTGCACTCTGGTCACATCTTTGTTTTATTTCAAATGCATTGTGGCCATGTAAGAAACTATTAGTCAAAATACAAAAAAAAAAAATTTTCAATGTACTTTATCTCTTGAATATAGCTTCATCTGTACTTAAACTCAACCTGAACCCAAGAACGACTAGTGAAATTCACTCAGATACATTCATATGACTGATGCAAGATTAATAAGACTTTTATTTTGAAGGAGTTCAATGTCCCAGTTAAAAACATTAACAACTAAAATGAACGCAAAATAGAAAGTGAAAGATTATACTGGATTATATTTATAATGACATTAGTCATCAATTACATCAATTACATCAATCTGTGACATATTTCTGCATCCATTCATGTAAACAATATGAATGTAAGAAGGTTGTCCATCTGAGCTTCTTCACAGTATCAGAGTAAAAAATAATAATAATAATAATGTAAAATGAAAAAGAAATGGTGCATTGTTCTAATTATACAATTAACTATATTTTGTTCCAGAACAAGAAAAAAGTAGAAAAATCTGTTTGGACACAAACCGAATGCTCGGCAGAGTGAGATTCACACACAAAGTTGTAGGAAAAAAACAAGAATCACATTTATTTTAAAGTTTACACAAAATTCTGGACATTATACATATACATAAACAACTAATCTAACACAAGAATCTCATTTATTTGGGGGGCATCATAGCTGCTTCACCCAGGGGCGGTCCCTGATGTTCACTTTCAATCTAATAGTTACCTTAGCAACATGGATAATACAAATAAACTTTACACAATGTCCTAAACATTATACGTGTGCATCAGCAGTTAATCTACCTGAAAACAGGAGTTGGAGTATCTGCTGCTGATGTTGAAAGAAGGAAGTTGGAGTGAAAGAATCCAAAAATTAAAAGATTTCAAAAGTCACAATTCTGAAAAAACAACAACTATTTGATCATATTTTAAATGAATGTTCATTTATTTTTAGTTCCGACTCCTGGCTCTGAGGAGGATGAAAATGTTTCTCCGTTATTGTGAAAGACAGAGTACCGACCATCATCAGAACAGTCCAGACTCCAGGAATGATCGTTCTGTCCAAACACACAGTCATAGTTTCCTTTCGTTTTGATTCTTCTGTAACTCACTGATATAGAAACATTTCCGCTCCTCTGGACCTCCCAGTAACAGCGACCAGTCAGAACTTCTCTACACAGCAGCTGATGACAGGAATCAAACCTGTCTGGATGATCAGGATACGACTGATCCTCCTCCTTCACAAACGTCATCTTCCTGTTGTTGTCAGACAGTTTGATGTATTTGTTGACTGTGTTTGTGTCGATGGAGAGTTGACAGGAATCTGATGGAGAAAACAAACACCACCCAGCTGCAGTTATTATTGATCTGTCATTGATCATCGATGGACTCATGAATGAGTGATGTGACAGTGTGAAGATGGTTGAATGTGTGAATGAAATCAAAACACACTTACACTTCCTCAGACCTGGTCTCAACCATCGTGGTCCAGCAGGCTCCACCCTGAAAGGAGGAGGGGGGTCAGACCAGCACAGTCTCTCTCAGCAAAGCAGCAAAGAGCTGTCGGAGCGCCGCTCCATGATTTTTATCTCAGAGGAGGCAGAAGCTGACGGAGCTTTACACAACGACAGATGTGAGTGAAGGACGGAGACGTCCTCCTCCATCAGACACCGGGACTCTGCAGCAGCTGTGTCCATACCTGAGAGTGTCCAGTCTCCAGCGTGGATCCTCCAGTCCAGCAGACAGAAGCTTCACTGCTGACTCTCCTGGATGGTTGTAGCTCAGGTCCAGCTCTCTCAGATGGGAGGGGTTGGAGCTCAGAGCTGAGACCAGAGAAGCACAGCCGTCCGACGTGAGCAGACAGCCTGACAGCCTGCAGACACACAACACAACACACATGCAGATACTCTGAGAGAACTGCTCTGAAACTGAAGCTGACTCTGTCCTCGTGTTCACCTGATGGTGGCGCATTTTACACATTTTACTTTGGGACTATTTTCTCCACCAAACAGCGTTCGTGTTTCCAGGGACGTCGTTTGGTCTGAAATGTTCATGAAAATCTTTTCCATGTTTTGGTTCTAGTGGTGATGCTGAACGCTCCGTCGATGCGTCATCATCAACTTCATTCTGGACCATCTTCCAGAGAAAGTCCACATTCATCCAGATCCTGGTTTTCTCTTCTACCTTTCACTCAGCTGCACCACAGCGGTCCACCGAGACCTCATGGATGATGTCACATCATCACTGCTGGCTTCAACTCCACATAACAAACATGGAATCAATCAATTGTTCTCATGATGCTGATTTCTGTCACTTGTGTTAACTCTGAATAAAAGTTCAGCTCGTTCACTGACTTGTTACCATTCAATCATCAGAAATGGATCAATGACAGAATCTGAATCAGTCCAGAACCTTGTTGACGTCCAGACAGACTGAGTCCAGGTTAGAAGAAGAGACACTTCTGCTGCTGAGAATGGTCACCATTGGACACTTATTTGTGCTCCAGTTGGATCATTTTAGGGAAACTAATTCAACATTAAATTGGAAACGTTTCAAAGTCTGACATAAAAGTCTTATTTGAGAACTTTTATTAATAAAGAAAAGATCAGATTAGAAAGGAGAACTTAGAGATGTTCACATGTGGACAAACTTGTTGATGCTCTTCAGTTAAAGAAAGAAAAAAAACCACCAACGATCACTGAAATAACTTGAAACTGACTAAAGTACAACTAGAAATGTATTTGGACTTGGTGGAGCCCTTCTCCTCATCATCACCAACACAGTTGTGACGACTGTCTGCAGGCTTCAACCCGATCTGAACCCAGTTACAATTATTACAATTCTCTCTCCAACAATCCTTCAACATCAACCGCAGTTATAACGGTCAGCAGTTCAACACTTGAGGGATTCTGACCTGAGAGACTCCAGTTTACAGTGTGGACTCTCCAGTCCAGGACACAGTTTCTTCAGTCCTGAATCCTGCAGGTGGTTGTTACTCAGGTCCAGTTCTGTCAGACTGGAGGACTGAGAGCTGAGAACTGAGGACAGACCTGCACAGACCTCCTCTGAGAGGTTACAGCCACTCAACCTGCAGAGGAGAGAAAAGAGAAATATTTATGTCATTTAAATTTTGATTTTGTCATTCAACAAATGAATAAATCACATCATTTAAATAAATACTGATTAATTCAACTATTGATCATTAAGTATCGCTGCTCTACAGACTGGATCAAAGTGATCGCTGCATTCGTCTTCATGTAAAGTTTCCTGAGATGAATTATTGTTGAGAACTGGTCCTACATGAACCTGAACTCAGCTGAACAGTGAACTGAACTGATTTTCTCCATCAACACAACATTTGATTGTAATTAAAACAGATGTGTCTGTGTTTGTCCTCACAGAACTTTCTTGGAGGCTTTGACCACTGGCAGCAGCCTCAGGAGAACCTCCTCTGAAGCAGAGTATTTCTTCAGGTCAAAAACTTCCAGATCTTCTTCTGATGACAGTAAGATGAAGGCCAGAGCTGACCACTGAGCATGAGACAGTTCATCTGTGGAGAGACGTCCTGACCTCAGGGACTGTTGGACCTCCTCCACCAGAGAACCTTCATTCAGTTCATTCAGACAGTGGAACAGATTGATGCTTTTCTCTGCAGACAGATCCTCACTGATCTTCTTCTTGATGTATCCAACTGTTCCCAGATTCTTCTGTGAACTTCCTTGTTTTGGTTTCAACAGACCTCGTAGGTAAGTCTGGTTGGTCTCCAGCGAAAGACCAAGGAGGAAGCGGAGGAACAAGTCCAGGTGTCCGTTTGGACTCTGTAAGGCCTTGTCCACAGCAGTCTGGTAGAGGAGAGTCTCATCTCTTGTTTTAAACCATCTGAACCATCCGTTTATTTGTTCTTCCAGCAGGTTGACTCCAGAGTTGAAGAAGGTCAGATGGACATGAAGAGCAGCCAGGAACTCCTGAACACTCAGATGGATGAAGCAGAACACCTTGTGCTGGTACAGGTGTTTCTCCTCTTTAAAGATCTGTGTGAAGACTCCTGAGTACACTGAAGCTTCTCTGATATCGATGCCACACTCTCTCAGGTCTGACTCATAGAAGATCAGGTTTCCTTTCTGCAGCTGCTCAAAAGCCAGTTTTCCCAGAGACTCCATCATCTTCCTGCTCTCTGGACTCCAGTGTGGATCTGTCTCAGCTCCTCCGTCATACTTGACCTTCTTCAGTTTGGTCTGGACCACCAGGAAGTGGATGTACATCTCAGTCAGGGTCTTGGGCAGACCTCCTCCCTCTCTGGTTTCCAGGACTGTCTCCAGAACTGTAGCAGTGATCCAGCAGAAGACTGGGTTGTGGCACATGATGTGGATGCTTCGTGATGTCTTGATGTGGGAGATGATCCTGCTGGTCTGCTCCTTATCTCTGAACCTCTTCCTGAAGTACTCCTCCTTCTGTGGGTTGGTGAACCCTCTGACTTCTGTCACCATGGAAACACACTGAGGAGGGATCTGATTGGCTGCTGCAGGCCGTGTGGTGATCCAGAGACGAGCAGAAGGAAGCAGGTTCCCCCTGATGAGGTTTGTCAGAAGCACATCCACTGAGGTGGACTCTGTAACATCAGTCAGGAACTCATTGTTGTGGAAGTCCAGAGGAAGTCGACACTCATCCAGACCGTCAAAGATGAACACAACCTGGAAGTCTTCAAAGATGCAGATGTCTTTGGTTTCAGTGAAGAAGTGATGAACAAGTTCCACCAAGCTGAACTTTCTCTCTTTTAGCACATTCAGCTCTCTGAAGGTGAATGGAAACATGAACTGGATGTCCTGATTGGCTCTGCCTTCAGCCCAGTCCAGAGTGAACTTCTGAGTTAAGACGGTTTTCCCGATGCCGGCCACTCCCTTCGTCATCACGGTTCTGATTGGTTCATCTCTTCCAGGTGGGAGTTTCAGGACGTCTTCCTGTCTGATGGTGGTTTCTGCTCTGTCTGGTCTCCTGGATGCTGCTTCAATCTGTGTGACTTCATGTTCATGGTTGACCTCTCCAGTCCCTCCCTCTGTGATGTAGAGCTCTGTGTAGATCTGCTGCAGAAGGGTTGGGTTTCCTGCTTTAACAACCCCCTCAAACACACACTGGTACTTCTTCTTCAGCTTAGACTTCAGTCGCTTTTGACAAACTTCAGTAAAAGTACCTGAATAAAAGAGAAATGAAGAAAAGAAATTGGTGTTTTATAAAGTTCACACAACAACTTAACTCTCCTAAAGAATCAGGTTTGAACCGACACTGATCAACTAGAACTTTACGATGAGCTGTCCAATACTGACTAGAATCACTTTTACCACCATAACACCTCTGAACATTCAGGACGTGGACGTGACAAGAACATCTGGGGGTCCTGGAGTTTCTAAGACCAGGATGTTGGCAGTAGAGCTTTGATGGGGTGTGGGTTTGTTGGTTGTTGTGTTATTGTTGTTGTTGTTGTGGGTCTCTGTGAAGTGAAATTTCCAGGTTTAGGATTTGAAAACACCGGAAGATGATCTGATCAATAATCTGTAGAACCATCAGGACAATCTGGAGATCACGAGGATTCCTGGAAGAGGAAAACTAGGACTAAAATCTTCCAGTTATCTGGTGGTGTTGGTGGGTTAAACATATTTATTGAGGTCCACTGCTGTCCCGTACAGGGAGGATGCTCCTGTACGGGGTGCTGATTCCTCACTTCATCTTTCAGTGGTTTTAATGTTGTGGCTGATCTGTGAATATTGTTCATCTCCTGAGACTTTCTGGGTCATTTATCCAGCAGATCAAATGTTCAGAGAAATCCTCTTACTGCTCTGCAGACGCTCAGCCAGCTCCTCCTGCTTCATTCTCCTCAGGAAGTTTACAGTGATCTTCACAAATGCCTCTCTGCTCCTCCTCTGTTCTTCAACCTCACCCTCCAACAGACTCTCCAGGGATTCTGGGTAATCTGGACTCAGAGCCCTCTGGATCTTCTTCAGCTCGTTCTTCACAAACAAGAAAATGTTGTCCTCCAGCAGCTGGAACAGAAGACCACATGAATGACACAATCAGACTGAAACCATGGAGACAAACATCAGATCCATGTTGGACAGACTGACAGTCCACTGGTCTACAAAGAGCAGCTGGAGATGAACACCAACAGAACAGATGGAGAAGCAGTTGTTGTTCATGTACAGACCAGAAATATGGAGTCCAGCTGTGTTTGATGCTGCTGGACAGACGGACCACTGGGAGGCTCTGAGCTCTGCTGGTCCACTCTGTGGAGGAATCATGAAGAAATAGCTCACATCATGTCTGTCCACACAGAGAAAACCACAAGCTGAAGGTCCATGAAGACATGTTTGGATGAGGACAGTCAATCAGAGGACTGGCTGTGGTGGTGAAGGTTTACTGGTCCTGCTGGTCCGACTGAGAACGTACATGTGACCTCAATGAGAGCTCTGCTGATTTACAGATTTACAAGATCAAATTCTGCTCCAAGAAAAGTTACAACAACATCTAGAACATGGACAACTGATGGAGACATAAACAAGCTGATTAACTCTGGAGCATCATCAGGATCAGTCCTCTGGAAGGTAAGACCTCCAGACGTTTCTAACAGAGGAAAAAGCTCATGACAGGAGATGAAGATCTATGACAAGGAAGCTCAGATCACCATCAGGAGATGGAGGACCACAGGGCTCCAGGACTACATGGATCTACTCAAGAAGAAACATGTGGACATTCCCTAACATGAGGACTGATTTAAATACATTTAATGCATTTAAAAACATCTCACCTCTCTGAAGAAGACAGTTGGTCTCCTTTAAAGTATATAAATCTTTCTTCTGAGTCGTCGCTCTTCAAGGACAAACAGCCGGATTCATGAGAATCTTCAAAAGAGTCTCTTTTCTGATGGACCCTGATGGAAGAACAAAGAGTTCAAAGTGCACATTTTCTGTTTTTATGAATAATAAATAATCCAAAATAAAAATATTTAGTCTATTTAAAAAGTGTTGAACATAAATCATTGGCAGAGTTTAGATACACTCACCTCTTTACAGCAGAACGTTGGTCTCTTATAAAGTTAAGGTATTCAGAGTCAGAGTCAGATTCAGATTCAGGTCCTAGTCCAGGTCCAGGTTCAGGTCCAGGTCCAGGTCCAGGTCCAGGTCCAGGTCCAGGTCCAGGTCCAGGTCCAGGTCCAGGTTCATTCCTGTAATAATGACATTTGCTGATGTGAGTTTTCAGTTCTGACATGCAGAAGAGTCGTGGACAGTAGGAGATGCTCGTCTCACCTCTGAGCTTTGCTCCGACTCTCATGTTCCCCACACAGAGGGGTTTTAGAGGGACGGACTCCGTCCTCTCTGTCCTCACACTGGTCCATTCTGCTGAATTCACGTGCACATCAGCTCACACACACACCTTCATCTGCAGAGGAAACACACATCACTGGTGTTGTACAAAGACCAGCTGCTCCTGCACTGGTTTGCTCCTCTCTGTTGTTTTTATATCAGTGTCACTTGAATGCAGTCAGGAAACAGTGGGAGGTTGAGGAAGTCTCTTCTACAGCCGGATCTGCTCATCCTACCTGCTTTGAAGCTTCACTCAGGGCCTTTTCTGGTTTTCTGTTCAAAGATTAAAAACATACAATTCTGTGAACAACAGAGTTTTTACTGCAGAAACACAATGTTGAAAATCTTGAACAAGCTGAAGGAGACTCGGCCTCTACGTCAGTCTGGTTACTGTAAATGTGAAGAAGCTCAAAGGTCAAACTGTCCTGCAGAGACACGTTTCCTCCTTTTAAAGCCTCATCACACAACAGTTACACAAGCAGCAAAGAACAACTTCTTCCAGGAACCACACTTTATTTTGAAAGGCTCCACAGGAAACAGCAGTCTGACTTTAATGCTGGAGACGACAGCTTCACTCCGGGAAATAAAAAAAACACAAAGTTTGTTTTATGAAGAAAACTGATCATCAACTGTTCAGCACGGCGTTTTTGATCAATAATAAAACCAATAAAAATACTGTCATCTACCAATCATGTAGATTTGTCTTCAGACACAAGATTGATCAAAGTCTGCAGGTAAATCAGAAGTGAGCAGAAGTTTCTACCTTCACGTGTTTGAGTCAAAAGACAAAGTTGAAGAGAGAAATAAACTTTGAAGTAACGATCCGGTTACCAGCAGCTGTCCTTCGTCCTCGGGTCTCATTTCACTTGCAGCTTCAACCCTGTTGTGTCAGATATGTTTTGTTAGTTTCACTTCCCCTTCATCCAGGAGTTCACGTCCGGTCATGTTCATGACCAGCTGTGTTGTGCACATCAAGCGCAATGCGGCCAGTAAATGTGGCGTCCCACTTTGGGACGGAGGGTTTCCGATGTTTTAGTTTATCCCCCAAACTATCGGACACTCCTACATCATTTGTTAAACAAACCAAGACAATTTTATTTAATTTTATATGGAAAACCAAATGTCATTTTCTAAACAAAAATATCCAAATTAACTCCTACAACCGAGGAGGATTAAATGTTCTTGATTCTAAAACTTCAAATATAATTTAAAGCTGAACTGGATTAAAACTAAATACATAAAACTCAATTATAGCACTTATTTTTTAAATTGATTTTTTCAACAAATTGTAGTATTGTCCATCCATCCATCCATCCATCCATCCATCCATCCATCTATCTTCATCCACTTATCTGAGGCCGGTTTGTGGGGTCAGAAGTCTAAGCAGGGATGCCCAGACCTCCTTCACCACAGACACATCCTCCAGCTTTTCCAGGGGGGATCCTGAGGCGTTCCCAGACTGAGAAACTTAGACTCTCCAGTGTGTGCTGGGTCTTCCTCGGGGTCCCTTCCCGGCCCTAGGGAGGCATCCAGGAGGTCTCCTAAACAGATGCTCAAGCCTGATGGTCTGTGGTCTAGTGGTCAGGAGTTGGTGCTTCAATGCCACGGCCCGTGTTCGATTCCCAGTCAGAGAAGAAAAGAATGTATGTTTGTGTGTAGATATGTATGTGAAACAAGTCTCTTACACATGCACGTGCACATGTACACTCCACCCACCACAGACTGGAACATTCTGTCCGTTTGCTTGTTTCCTGTCTCTGCTTGTGTTGTGTGTCGTCTTACTTCGTATCACAAACTCTGATTAAACGGATCATTTTTACTGGTTGTATTTTAGTTCTATTTGTTTTGTATGTTTTCAAATCTGTGAGTCCAACCACAGACAAAGACTTTCAAAATACGGAAACCTGCATGCAGAGCATCAACACGCTTCCTGTCTCTCCTCTCACTTCCTCACTCTCATTCTTGCTCAATCTCTCTCCGTCTCTCTCTCTCTCTTTCCTGCCCAGCTCTGCTCAGCTAAAACAGTCGGAGCTTCTCAGAAGATTTGTTTCAGCTGCCATTAACAAATATACTGAATAATTAAAATCTGCAGTATGTGTAAGCATCCACAACCTCAGCAATCCAGACTTTTATTACATTTATCAAACTTCCACAGCCAGCTGAATCTGTGGGTGTCAGCAGTGAAAAGAACAAGATGAAGTCCCGTGTCCTGGATGACGCTGCCGTTCTGGTAGCTGCAGTAGTGAACAGTACTGACACTTGTGTCCTTTTTCTTTTGTTTTTGGCTGTTTCCCTGCAGAAAAGCCTTAAGATTTACAGAACATGACCTCCGAGCACTCGATTAAAGAGCTCTGCTCCGTCATTTGACGTTTGATTC
Source organism: Xenentodon cancila (assembly GCA_014839995.1). Taxonomy (NCBI): domain Eukaryota; kingdom Metazoa; phylum Chordata; class Actinopteri; order Beloniformes; family Belonidae; genus Xenentodon; species Xenentodon cancila. The sequence continues at coordinate 15,824,645 of CM026220.1, read as the reverse complement.
TCTAATAACATTCTGTCTTATCTGCTCACATGTTGAAATTTACAAAAACTCCATAATTTTACATGACAAGTACAGCAGCTTGTTCTGTCTCAGGTTTTCAACATCTTTACTCAACAGTGATTTTACCTGCTATAAGATATAACTTTGTTTGAAAGAGATGAGGTGAAAGAGACAGAATAGATCTGTGGACCGTCATCTGAAATGAAGGACTCTGTTACCATGACGACTGAAGACGGATGTAGGAACTGGGTGACATCAGCAGTGGTTGCAGCAAAAGAAGAAGTGAGAAAGATGAGGGACATTTTTGACAGATCAAAATAATGAGGAAATATAACTGGTCTACTCCCTCTTAATGAAAAAGAGAAGAAGCTGCAGAAGTTTTAGGTGGTTGTAAATCTGACAGATATTTCATGGGAGCCACATACTCAGCTCTGCTGCTCATCCCACAAATGCAACATGGAGCAAAGTTGAGGTTTAAATGTGTCACCGGTCAGTTTTTGCTTGTTGAGACTGGACTTTACAGAGATCCTGGTTCCTGGATTATAGTTGTGGTTCTTGTGTTTCCTTATATTTTGTAAATATTGTGTTACTCTACAGTTTCAAACATTCAAGCTTGGCTCAGATGATTTAACATGTTAAAGGGATGAAGGCAACATCTTCATTCATTTCTTGATTGTGGAACGAGTGGAAGTTTGAGCTGAGAGAAAATATACAGCAGAACAGTGGGGTCTGGTCTTCAAATGATTAAAGACTGAGTTATAAAACAAAGCCAGCAAAGGAGGGAGCCTGAAAAAACATTAACAAAAGAAAAAGAGAAGTATCAGTTTGAGGGTTAAAAAATGATGAGACAGCAACCAGCGGTGGGCGTCGACTAAGTCCACTTTAGGATTAAACTTGAATAGTAGTGATTGTAAAAGTCACATCTGGAGCTGCACACAAAATGTTTTCTCAACAAACCCAATCTCAAGACATAAAATATTTAAATAATAATAATAATACAAGATCTGTTAAAGACATGCACTGATATACAGAAATAATAGTGAGATAATGTCAGATTTTAGTTGAAAAACAGAAGAGGGTTCTGCTTAGGTTTCTTTGTGGTTCATCCCAGCGCGTCTCTGAGGAACCACGTGGTACCACAGACGCTCTGACGTGCACGTGAACAGTGATGGAGGGAGGGAGAGGCCGAGCACACAAAGATGCTCAACACTGACATCTAGTGGCAGCTCCTCTGTGGTTCACACGTTTGTTTGTAACATCGTTTCTGCTTTATTTGTTGCATAAGTGAAACATTTTTATGAGCAGGTATGGAGAGAGGAGGAGGAGCAGTGGAGATGAAGAGTGCAGCAAAGAGATGGGACACCATCAGAGCTAGACAGGTGAAGAAGAGGAGGCTACCAGAGGAGACACAGATTGACCTCATCTGTCAATTTACCAAAACAAGTCTAAAATAAAAGCAGAGTGAATTTTGAGCAGTGAGCTGAAATCCCTTCAAGAGCCTGTCACAAGACGTTCTGGTGGTCCAGTGGTCAGGATTTGGTGTTTTCACCACCACGGTCCGGGTTTAATTCCTGGTCCTGTGACAGACTTCTAACTTCACTGATCCAGAAAACCAAACTCAAATCAAACTGACTTCATTGAGGACTGGTTTGGAGGGCAGATTTTGTGAGTTTGTGATGAGCATTGAGCATTGCTGCATATCACTATCTAATATTATAAACCCCACTTGACTGCGGAAGTGGACATTTCAGCTTCAACCTCTTTGACATGTGAATGCTGTAAAATAGATACCAATGTCAAATCTGACTTAAACATTCATATAACAGATGACAGACTGACCATCAGAGGACTAATCCTGTTAGTCCAGTTGTTGACTGGAGAGGTAAAAAACAGTACTTGAATCAAGACATATATTATTCAATACTCGTGTCTTTTTTTTCTGCACAATAAAAGTAGATACACAAAAATGCATTTGTACCGGAACATATTTCTACATTTATTTTCATTATTTCAGTATTTTATCTAAGTCCTTCCTAATGAAACTAACTCCTCACCTCCCTACCTGCTCAGTTCAACCTCTGCAGATGATCCAGACTGCAGCTGCACGTCTGCTCTTCAACCAGCCCGAGAGAGCTCACGTCACTCCGCTGCTCATCTCTCTGCACTGGCTTCCAGCTGCAGCAGCATGAAGGTCACAGCTCTGCTTCTGTCTCACCAAACACTGACCCAAACGGCTCCTGCCGACCTTCACTCCTTCATCCAGAGCTACACTCCTTCATCCAGAGCTACGCTCAGCCAGTGAAGGACTCCCGGTCCTTCCACCACAATGTGGGGCAACATCAGGAGCCCAACTCTTTTCCTCTGTTGTCCTCCGATGGTGGACTGACCCACCAGACTCTGTCAGACCCGCAGGGTCCGAACCTACATTTAAGAGCCAGGTGGAGTCTTCGCTGTTCCACTTTTGGTTGAACTTCTCCGCACTTCAGGAGTTAGAAGATTTGTTCGGCTCTTTGCATGACTCTGCGCTGAGAGGGATGTATGTATGGATGTATTAGTAGTTTGAAAAAAGTCTTCTTTAATAACAAAAAGAAAACAGATTTATACTAAATAATGTCAATGAATGGAATGATATAAGGTAGAGTAAAGGAGTGCATGTCCCCCCTTCAGATCAGTGTTCAGAAGATCCACATTGGACCGTCATCCCAACACCGAGTCTGTGGACACTTCCCAGTCAGACGGACACATCCGGACACTGCTGGTTTCCACATCCTTCCTTGTTCTGTCAGGCTGAATACACATGAAACTCTCTGTAGGTCCAGCCACGACGTCTTGATTGGACCGGGTCCTGGACTGGACCGATCCAGGACATTCACCTGGTTGTCTCTTTGAACCATCTCTGTGCAACTGTTGCTCTGCGCTCGGGGCCGATGGCATGTTGAGGGTAACTTTTCATCCACACTCCAAAGCTGCTTGTTCTGCTGTTGAACGTGTGACCCTCTTGGACTCTGAAGTCACATGGGATCAGTAAACATGATCCGGTCAGAGCTTCCATCTTCTGTGGTGCAGTCATGGAGACTGCTGGTGGTTGATCACAAGAGGCTGAAGACCCTGGAAAGTCAGTGTCATAGTTAAAATGTGGCTCTGTTTTGCTGCCTTCATAGTTCACAAAATATTTACATTTTCAGTGAGGACAAGGACACTTGTCATTTTTATTAAAGTTTATAAATCGGCGCCTTTCCAGATGTGTTAGCTGCCCACGTCAGAGGCACTAATGCATCCCCATACCATCAGAGATGCAGCTGTTTTACATTCAGTCTTTAGGCGATGCACACCAGCATGGTGAATGCTGACATCTAGTGGTGACTCACATGTGTTGCAGACATTTGTCTTCGCTGGACAAAGAAGCTGCAGATGAGTCTGGAGAAGTTGAAGGTTTCTGCTGTTACAGCAGCAGCAAAATGAAGCTGATGAATCTACAAGTTCAGGCTGACGAGGAGAAGAAAACATCATCCAGACAATCTCACTGTTATTCTGATACCTTTCTTTCTTTACAAAGACACAAATATAAGTTCTTCTAAGTCACAGCTTTACAGAAGATCAGTGCTGTGTAAGACAGGCTTCATCTAGAACTAGAAAATACCATAATAATAATAAATAAAACTGTTTAATTCAATATTTACTTGGGGAAGTTTGTATGTTTTCAAGCTGCCGTGAGAAAACAGTCTGTTGTTCCTACTGTTTATTTAAACGAGTGTTATTTATAACCTCCATAATCAGCCTCCTTTCTGATATCATTAACACAGCAGCTTTACTTCTTTTATTGAGAAAAAAACATTTGATGTTTGCACCTTGTGGCGAGAGGTCCCAGGTTCAATTCCTAGACGACCCCCAGAGCTCTATGTTACTAACCTTCTCTCCTTGAAGTAGAACCTGTTTCTGGTGTTCTGGTAAACAGGTTTGAGTCTGGTTTTCTGGTCATGTTGATAATAACGTTACCTACTGCTGTTCGTTTCAATTCTAATGAGGCTTTAAATCAGGAAGTGGTTTATTAGTGTTCCACAGTTCAAATACACCAAACTTCACTGCAGTTCCTCATTTTCTCACCTTTGCAACTATATGAAGATGGTTTGAAAAAAGTTGAAGGCCTGAAAATCAGTGTGTTCTTGTCACGTTCTGCTACATATTGTACACACAGAGTCTAAAATAAGAGGGTGTGAATGTGTGAATAGGAAATAAGTTAAATCACTTTGCAGAGTCTATAAATGAGTAAACTAAATAAATGAAGTATATGAGTTGTCCCTGAATGACAGATTATGAAACCCTTTTAAAGATGAAGAAACTTTCATTTCACATGATGTCTTGGAATGAAGGATTATCAAGTGTACATGTGGGCTTACAGCATTTATCCATTATGCTGATGTTTATTTTGTGTTTTACTACAATCAGTCGTCCTGGTCAAACCACAATAAGTCCTGGGGCTCATCTGGGAATTGATCCCGGGACCTCTCACACCCAAAGCTAAAAGAAAACTACTAGACCAACGAGCCACAAGACGCCGTTGAAAAGTTAAAAATGTTTTTCTAAAAAAAAAAAAGTTAAAAGAAAAAGGCTCACACATCATGAGAAGCAGATGATGTCATTAATGATGTCACAAAGGATGACCTTCTATCACATGCATTGGCAGAGTTGTTAGTTTTCTTTCTTTGGTGTTGTGATGGAGGTTTTCACTCTGTGAGGTCATAGTGAGGTCATGACGAGTCCACTCAGGTTGGTCCTGATGAAGCAACAAGAGTTTTTACTTGACAGAAGGAGCAGACAGACAGTCCTGTGACCACAACAATCTTCTGACACCAGTGGGGTTTGTGAGGATGGTGAGACTAGAAATCCTCGTTACGCTCCCGTTTCACTTCCTGTGTGACTCAAACTGAAGTTCCTTCTGGACTCCACCCAGACAGGTGAAGGACCACATGTGACTAAACACGTCATGACCGGTCAGATCAGACAGTCAAGGGAACGTTTGTATACAAGTCTGGAGTTGTGCTCAAACTCAACATTTACATGTTAACTGGTCTTTTAATGACCAGTTACCCAAAGTGAGCGTCAGGTAACATGAGTTATTATGGGATGTTTCCATGAGCTGTGCTGAGCTGATACAGGTAGTCTGTGGTGACTGAGTGAAGGTAATTGTTGATGATAAGAATTTTTAAATGTAGTAGGAAGCTGATCATTCCAGTTTTCACAGATGAACCATAAAGAGTTGAACATGGAGAATGAGGGTATCGATCCCTCTACCTCTCACATGTGAAGCGAGTGCTCTACCATTTGAGATAATTCCCCTGAGTTACAGATGTTTGAAGCAACTTGATACTCTGCATGCAGGTTTCCTGTACTTTTAAAGTCTTTGTCTGTGGTTGGACTTACAGATTTGAAAACATACAAAACAAATAGAACTAAAATACAACCAGTAAAACTGATCCGTTTAATCAGAGTTTGTGATACGAAGTAAGACGACACACAACACAAGTAGAGACAGGAAACAAGCAATCGGACAAAATGTTCCAGTTGTTAGTTGTCAAAGTGTTTCTAACAATGTCAGAGGACAAAATGCACACAGCAAAACAAAATTCTGTTTTCTCACAGCAGCTTGAAAATATACAAACTTCCCCGAGTAAATATTAGTGTAGTGAGGTAAAACACAAGAACAACTATTTTTCAAGTCAGTATTGGAGTATAAAGGTGGTCCGACCCCATCAGGGCAAAAGTTCACTGCTTCTGATTGGCTGTTTACTTTTCTTTGAACGTAAACATGATTTTCATTTAACAAGAGTGAATTTTAATACGTCACTTAAAAAAACTTAACAGCTATTAAAAGAAAAAAAAGCTGATCTAATAAATATAATGATTTTTTAATGTAAATATTTAGATATTTGATTGTAATAGTTATTTCAAAATGTTACATATATATATATATATAATACAATATAATATGTTTTATATAAAATCCCTGACGTCTTTGTACAATAGTAAATCTTTACATAATCTTCTATATGCGCTCAAGAAAATCTTAACAATCTTAAATTTTACTTTAATATTATAAGTTAAATAAAATTTTGTAACTTGCATTTTTTAACAAATGTTTAAATTAATAATGTGACAGCGTAATATGCCATATCTTTTTTTTTTTTTTTTTTTTTCTTCCCTTTCTTGTCAGTGTGGACATCGTGCACACGCTGTATGTACGATGCACACCGAAATTAGTCTCTGCTTTTAACCCATCAACTAGTTTCACTAGTGAGCAGTGGGGCTGCTAGCAGGGCAGCGCCCCGGGGGGGGATCGGGAGTTAAGGGCCTTGCTCAGGGGCCCCCAGTGATTTACCATTGTGGGCAGCCCTGGGCTTGAACCTGGGTCCTCCACGCCCAAGCCCACCACTGTAGCGTTTTGTACATAATTTTAAAACCTGGTGTCATTCGGAGCGTAATTGAATATAATCATTTATAAATGATAATTATTTTTGATGATATTGTAAAGGTGTAATGAAAGCTCATAGAATCTGCAACTCTATTAAATACAACATTTTATGTGACCAGCAGGTGGCAGCAAATCACTATAGAAACACAATGCTGCAGCGCTGCAGATAAAACTACTGTAACCTCTAAACCAAACCTGACCTTGGATGTCAATCACCAGGTGTGAACACACACACACACACACACACACACACACACACACACACACACACACATACACACACACAAAGTTGTTGGTTTGATTCTCTTTGATTCCATGTATGTGAACGGGTGAATGTGGCTTGTAGTGTGGCGAAGTTCCTCCAGGATATTTGAAATCCTTAAATTAGTAAAAACATGAAGAAAATAAGGTACAAAATCTGAGGGTCCAGGGTTCAAGTCCCTGTTCAGGTAGTTTATTCATAGATGAATGAGTGTAAAAGTCAGAACTTATTTATATATATATATATACACTTTTAAAGGAGATTATCAAAAAGCTGTTAAATTGGACAGTAACAAAAAAACTTAATAAACTGAGAACAATCAACCTGATGGACCAGAAGAACAAAATAACAGCATAAATAAAAAGTAAGACAATGTTTCTACAATAAAAGCAACCTGATCAACTAGAACTCAAAGCAAAGAAAATAACTGTCTCAAAAAACATTTTAAAATGACCAAACATGCTCGCAGATCTTATTTTAAAAGGTAAACTGTTTTTGGAGACTGAGAAGTTTTGACAAATATTTGATGGTCCAACCTTCATTCTCAGCTCTGCTGCTCATCCCACAAATGTGGATCGTGATAAATGTGTCACCATTAAAAAGGGGAGTAAACAGGCTTCTCAATGGTATCAGATTTATTGTCAACAACCGCTGTTACAACAAAGAAGTATTTTATGTGTGAGATTACACATTTGTCAAGTCATCAGTTCAAACTCATATTGAAATCAAGTTTTTTTGTCCACAGCAGATTTTTCCTGGTTTTCAATTGTTCTTACATAGAAAACAAGTTAATTCCACCTAAACAATGGTTTTCAGAGTTGGAGCTCATTTTCATTGATGCTGCGGAGCTTCCATCAATAGAGGAGGGATTCAGAGGTCACAGATGCTGCATTGGCTGGGAATCAAACCCAGGTCAACTGCTTGGCAAGCAGCCACGCTGACCACTATACCACCAATGCTGTAGGAATCAATCTGAAACCTGTAATTGATGAAGTTCTTCTAAGAAGCAGCTGGTCTTCAACACAGCCTCATCCTAGATCTGCTGCTGTAGACCTACGCTGCAGGGGGACACCACCATGATCCACTGACCTGCAGTTCCACCCTCTGATCATCCCAGTGTTTACCTCCACCTGTCTGTATGGATACCTGCAGACATCCTGACCTGCAGTCCTTGTCTCTGTGGATCACCAACTAACCAGGTATCAGTCATATGAACCGGGACCTCTGTAAAGTCCAACGAGCAAAAACTGAACGGTGACACATTTAAACCACAAAGTTCCTCCACTCACAAACACTTCTGAATGTGATGTCAAATACTGGTTTGTGTCCCCACTCACCTACCAGAATGCTGGAAGTGACGGGAAATCCTCCATCAGTGAACCTGACAGGAATCTATACTTCATACATGTTGATTTAACTTCACCCTCAGATAGACCAGATCTTTATCAGCAGCAGATAACTGTCACCAACCTGCTCGGGTCCCTTCTGTCTCTAGATTCCCATCTGGATGACCGCACTTTGGGATCAGTGGTCTTCATGTGTGGAGATTCTGAATGTGGATAACCAGACTGTTCCACTTTGCAGTTTTCTCTGGATCCATTCTGGAAGAAGGATCTTTCCAGTAGATGTAGTTTCTTATCCTGGACAACCACTCTTGCTGCACCTGCCAGTCTGTATTCTGTGACACTTGGAAAACCTTTAAATCACACAGTTGTGTAGTAATAAAATTGATGAGATCTGCAGCAAAAAGGTGATGGAGACACAGACGGGTGGAGGGTGGACTCTTGTCTTTGCTGCAGTCAATCTGTGTCAATAGGTGTGTCTAAGATCTTGGAAGAGTTTCTGATTGTAGACACCATTTGTGGACAGGATGTTGCTCCCAGATGGGACCTTGAATTTTAAGACTGACACATTTCAGGAATATGAAATAAATATTTTTATAGCGGTTTTTCTTAAAGAACAAAAATCACAGTAAACTGAGAGGTAAAGCAGCCAAAACTCAGCTTCAACAATCAGACGAAAGAACTTCAGGATTGAAGAAGAGCATCATCAACTGGGAATTGAACCTGGTCCATGCGGGTGAGAGCACCAAATCATGACCTTAGACCATTTGCATTTATTGTGACATCATCACATGACTTAGATGACATCACAGAGTTGTTACACAGTAAGTGACTGTAAAGCAAATACAAGAACCAGAACTATTATCTAGGAACCATGAGAACGTGTAACTGCGCACACACATAAAAAAACAACCACTAAGATTAAAGAGTTTAAACTAAAATAGCATGAGATAGAAAAATGCAACAGAAGGTCCTCTATAACGCAGTCAGTCGTATACCTGATGTTGTATCCATGGAGACAGCCCCAGTCTCACACAGTCTCACAGTCTGGTCGTCTAAGAAATGTTCCACGTTTATACTCCAATACTGACTTGCTGATGTCGTCATCGTTTCATGTTCCTGTAGAGAAATTATTTCAACAACAACTATTTCTGTTGTCCTGTTAAACAGTTTTGTATCTGGTATTCTGGTGGTGTTAATAATAACAACAGTAACAGATCTTCACTTTGATGATTGACATTTAGAACATCTTTCTTTGTGACGTCATCAACGACCTCACATGACTTTGATGACATTCCAAGGCTTCATGATAGAATTTGTATTTAAAACAATATGAATCAGATGCCTGTAATTGATTTGCTAATGACTACTATGTGCACGTTCCCAAATGCAGCAACAGCGCCCTCTGCTGTTTAAATGTAAATATACATTTTGATTTAGTTCACAGTTACGTTCTGCAGAATAAACCAGACCTGTTTCTGACTCTGTGCAGATGCCTGGACTCTTCACAGCCACATACATCCAGTGTTCTCCTCTCGGGTTGTGCAATATTCTCCTGTGAAGACTTGCATGCTGCTTTCACATGAATGTTATTTTGGCACTAAGCACCCACATGGCAACATCTTTTTCATTGCAGACTCACGTTGACCTCCATCACAGTCAGTTTACCAGTCCACTGCATGAACTTCTCTTAGGTCAGCTGTTTCTCCAACTGAGAGGAGTAGTCACCTCTTCCTGTGGATCATCAGTGACTCTCAACAAAGTGTTTAAAAAATGTTTAAAGATCACAAGTTCGAGGTGTATGACGGGGGTCTCAGGAGCTTCATCTGATATGATGCAGCAACATCATGTCAGACAGAAATCTTTTGTTCAGTGAAGTAATTGTAACTGTTACAACAGTTTGTTTACAAATGTAGTATCTGACAATGTGTCTCCACCATCAGAGAAGTCACAGTTTCTCTCATCAAAAGCGTCTCCACGCCCATGCTGGTCAGGACTTTGTTATGGTCATCTGTCTCCTCCAGCTGGAATCGCTGCAGACTCACGTTGACCTCCGTCACAGTCAGTTTACCTGTCCACTCCATGAACTTCTCTTAGGTCAGCTGTTTCTCCAGCTGAGAGGAGACAGTAGACAGGAGACAGTTGTTCGGGGTCTACAGAAAGACGTCCACACAAAACTTCAGCCCCCTAGGATGTTGTGTGAGGACACGGGAGGTCACCAAACATCACTTTGGGGCCTTCGCATGGTTTTACTTGCTCGTGGACGCTGTGTGCACTTTTGATTCAATTCCATTCATGGTATTGTCGTTGTCAAAAGTTGGTGACACTTGTCAGCTGTGAAGCATGGAGGTGGAAGTGTGATGGTTCGGGCTAATTTGCTGCAGCAGGACCTGGCCAGCTCACCATCATAGAATCCACCATGAATTCTACTGTGTATCAGAGGGTTCCTGTGAGACCATCTGTGAGAAAATTAAACCTGAAGCAGAACTGGACCATGCAAGATGACAATGACCTAAAACATACCAGTAAATCAACCAAAGACTGGCTGAAAAAGAAGGAGTGTCCTGGAACGGGCTGTAGATGCAAGAAACCCTGCAAACATTGCACAGCTGAAGGAATTTGGCATCGAGGAGTGGGGAAAACATTCCTCTGACCGATGTCAGAGACTGGTAGACGGCTATAAGAAGAGTCTCACTGCAGTTATTTCAGCCAAAGGGGGCAACAGTAGCTACTAGAGGGTAGGGTGTCCTAACTTTCTACTCAGTTACAATATACCTTTTGTAGAATTACATTTACAGAATATCTTGAAAAGTATTTTCTTCACTTTGAATTGTTTAGTTATATAACATTGAGATTAAATATCCATGTATAAAGGAATGTTACAAAATACCCAGATTGGCACAGGGTGTCCTCATTTTTTCACATGGTTTTATTAGACTGCCCCAGGTCTTCTAGAGCAGCAGGGGAGGGGATGCAGGCCCAGACAGGCCCCAGACATTCCTGCTCCAGGATCAGTCCCAAAGAGTAGGAACGTGCACCAGGCAGCCGGTCATTCGGAGGCCCCAACGGGTCCCAGCAGCAGATGGCCAAGTGTCCCCTGACCAGCCCTGCCACCCAGTTAAGAAAATGTCTGGTTGATGCCAGAGGTCAGAGGAGATACACCAGACTGGCTCCAGATGATAAAAGGACAACCAAACCTCAAAGGATCAGGTGGTCCAACTGTCAGGTTGGAGGAGGACGGACAGAGAACTCAGCCACATCTCCGCTGCTCTCGTCTCTGTCCGCACCCCCCCTCTGATGGCCTCTTGAGGCTTTTATTGAAAATAAGGAGGTCACAGATGTCATGAAGTTTAACCCTATCACCAACCCAGATGGTCAGAAGATCATCTCTGAACACACACCAGGTGGACAACGCACAGACTCAACAAAACGGGACAGAGGGACGTTCGTTCAGGAATGTTCATGTGTTATGTCACCTGTCACAAACATTCCTTAACAAATGTGTGTTTTTTTTTACTTTCTGCACATTTACAGATTTTAAGACCTTTTTTGTCTGGAGGAACTCTCTCCACCTTTCACTGAAATTGATTGATGGATAGGAGACTTTTTAGAAGGTTAAAGTTTTTATTAAAGACTTTTATTCTGGCACAACTCTGTTGAACCCTGAATGTTCTTAATATTGATATGAAACAATTCATCTTTATTTATATAGCACTAAATATCATCTGAAGGCACTTCTGCAATACAATTCAACTCACTCTAAATTAGTTCACTTAATACAAAACCAAGTTGAACGTGTGGTGTTTTTTTTTTTGAGGGGGGGTGAGAAGTTTTCTTTCTTTGATAAAATGAACAAACAACTCTTCAGGCGTTTTCACTTGGCAGGGATCCAGGTTCCAGTCATGAGAAAGAGGATTCTGTAGAAGAGTTGGGTGACAGCAGGGGAGGATGATGGGTTTTGAGAAACAGGTGTGTCAGCTCATTTTGGTTTCTTCAGAAAGCCTTCAGGCAAATTAGGTGATTTTATAATTACATCTGAGGCTCAAGTCCTCTTATGACCCATTTGCACTGGATTCAAATGATCTGGGGACCTGTGGTCATTTATAATCATTACAGAAGACATCTGTGATATTAATCTACGTGATGCATGAAACACAGATGTTGATGTGATCTTTGAATGACTGCAGGTCCAGATGTGATTTTAGTCTGGTATGGACAGAACATTAGACTCTGTACTTCCTAGTTCTAACAGGATCCTAATAATCATTCATGCACTTAATCAAATCCTGGCAGCTCAACTTGACTTTGTTCATCAAACTCTTCTTCTGGATATTAACAAAAAAAAATGTTTTACCAGGAAGCAGGGATGACTACAGACCACCCCCACAAATCTGTGAGTTTAAAAGGGAACTCTTCGTAGAGGTTTATTTTAGAGCAGTTCCTCAAAGAACTTCTTGGTCTGAATAAAACAGGTAAGAACTCACTAGATACATACTGACAACAATAATGAAGCTTGAAAAGCTTCCAGGGAAAACAAAATAAATAAAAATAAAAACAATTTTTTTCAAGATGTCAGTTGAAAGTCTGTAGATGTTGTGGGGCTGCCTTGGTTGACAAGCCTCTGCAACATTGCATGGAGGTCAGGGACAGTGCTGGTGGAGTGGTAAACCGGGGATGGTGGGCCCTCTTTTTAAAAAAGGGGACCGGAGGGGGTGTTCCAACTATAGAGGGATCACACTTCTCAGCCTATCTGGGAGAGTTTTTGCCATGATACTGGAGAGGAGAATTCAAATGATGGTCGAACCTCGGAGGAATTCAGGAGGAACAATGTGGTCTTCATCCTGGTCATGGAATACTGGATCAGCTCTTTACCTTCCACAGGGTGCTTGAGGGTTTATGGGAGTTTGCCCTTCCAGTCCACATGTGCTTTGTGGATCTGGAGAAGGCATCCGACCTTGTGGTCATTTCTTTGCACGACCAGAGTCGTACTTTGGTTCACATTGCCAGCAGTGAATCAGATCTGTTCCCAGTGCATGTTAGACTCCTGCAGAGATTCCCTGTTTTACTGGTTCTGTTCATAATTTTTATGGACAGGATTTCTTGGCGTAGCCAGGTAGGGGGTGTGGATTTAGGGTACCAAAGGATTTTATCTCTTGTTTTTGCAAACAATGTTGTTGTGTTGGCTTTATCAGGCCAGGACCTTCAGCATGTGCTGGGGTGTTTTTTTTAACCGAGTGTGAGGCAGCTTGGATGAGAATCAGCACCTCCAAATCTGAGGCCATGGTTCTCGACCGGAAATAGGTGGGGCTGAGTCTAAATGTGAAACCCTTGATGTACCGGTCAATCTATGCTCCCACCCTCACCGATGGTCATGAACTTTGGGTAATGACTGAAAGGACAATATCGCAGATACAAGCGGCTGAAATGAGTTTCCCCTGCAGGGTGGTTGGTCTCTCCCTTAGAGACAGGGTGAGAAGCTCAGTCACTCGGGAGGAGCTTGTGGTAGAGCTGCTGCTCCTTCACCTCGAAAGGAGTCAGCTGAAGTGGCTGGGGCATCTGTATCAGGTGGCTCTTGGATACCTCCCTAGAGAGGTGTTACAGACATATCCCACCGGGAGGAGACCCCAGGGAAGACCCAGGACAGGCTGGAAAGACTAATTCTCTCAGTTGGCCTTTGAACGCATTGGAGACCCCCGAAAGAGCTGGAGGAAGTGTCTGGGGAGAAGGAAGTCTGGGTATCTATGCTCAGACTGCTGATCTCACGACCCTGTCCCGGATAAGTGGAAGAAAATGGATGGTTTGTAGACTACAAAGAAAAACTATGATAAAAACACAAAATCCATATTTAAAAATACAAAATAAATCAATATTTATGGATGAGCACGATTTACTCAAGTCAATATTTTGTCTTTATACATTCCTCCTTTTTGCAGTTTGCAGTTAATTTAGTTCTGCAACCAAAGAAAATAAACTTATTTCTTACTAACACATCTCTGCATCAGTTGCTTAGATGTGTAAGTTGAACAGCTGCTTTTCAACAAAAGTTCATTAAAAGTAAAATGAGTCCAGTTTGAGGGTTTTAACATTGTTAACACCTATGTTTACCTTTACAAATAATGACCTGCTTACATGCTGACACAACATTAAATCTTTATGAATAATGTG